>NNCF01131753.1:53481-63737 GCA_002313205.1 Laupala kohalensis | reverse complement strand
TTTTTTTATTGACCTCTTCCAGCGCACTGATTCGTGTGTCAATATAATGTACCAAGTTATTGTACGCCTTCCCAAGATCAGCTTTGAATGAGTTGCGGAATGCGATAGTGTCCATTGTTGTGAGAAAGTTAGCAACTTATAGTAAATGTTTTTAAATAAATGTCATTTTATATTGTATGAAATATAAATTTGATAATATTCTGCAGATATCACAACAAGTAAATATCATTTCTTTTAGTGGGGTGCAAAAATTATGAATTCGCCATTACTGTAAGGTCCTTGAGTGGAGTTAGTGGGATGGTACCTTGTTTGTTTCCGGGGAATAAATAAGCCCAGGCAATCTTTTGACGGTCATAGCAATTAAACAATCGACATAAGGCACTTACATTAAAAACCTCAGCATTAGTGTTCCCATGTAGAAAGTTTCTCGGGAATTTTTTCTTTAGCACAGAGAAACTTATCCATTTACAAGCTTGAATTTCTGAAAATAGACAGAAAAATGGGAATTGAAATGCATAATTTATTGTACTGTGCGTCGTTAGTTTCGATTTTTTAAGTACTCCTTTCAGCATATTTTCCGAACGTTTATTTTAATACTGCTGTATTCTTATTTTCTTCAGACTCACATTTGGATAAAACCAACATTCTTACGAAAATGAATTTTAAAATTTACATATACTCCAAGTCATGTAACTTTGACCCATATATATATATATACACACACACACACTCCAAGTCATGTGACATTGGCAAAATTATGTAATATGGCTACATAACACGAATTGCCAAAATCTAGGAATTTGAGTAATATCCGAATAAATATTAATAGTAGTCACAAATTGACAATTTGCTGTAAAGAAATACAAGTTAATAGCAACAAACAGACACAAGGTAATATTCGTTCCATGCGCTCGATGCAGAAAGAACAGAATAGCGCCACAAGATCAATTTCATTGAATAGATGACCCACATTAGCAAGGGACTTAAGTTTTGAAAGTTCGAATGTCCTGCTGGCATAACGCGAGGTCCACTTATCATTAATCTTATGGACGATTGCAAAATAAAAGCGTTGGCTTCATTGAGTACGAGTTCTGTACCAACATCAAAGGCAATTAGACTGACAAAAACTAAATAAGTGAATAATTTATTGTCAAGAGAACATTTACAAAGTGCATATGACCACGTTGAGGACAATAAAGTAATTTACTGTGAATAATATACAACAAACTAATAAACATTGTGCGATTCCTTTCATAGTTTTTTTCGTAAATTGAATTCTCTCGAAGTAAGAAACACGACTTAGTGTATATGTCGTTCATCTTGACATTGATTCTCTTTTCTTTAGCATTGTGTTCTACACTTTCTGATCTGTTTCACATATTCATTCGTTCTGCTCTTTCGGTTGAGAGACTGAAAGTAGGGTGTTTGTTTAATAGCAGCGGAACGAGGAAAGTTTACGATTGATTGATTGTGTTGAATTGAAACGTAATCATATGGAACCGATCTCCCAGCATGAATTGTAAACTGCTGGATAGTGGACACCGATAAACGTAATAGTGACAAGGCAATCATCACAAGTGCGGGATGTGTTAGACTAGATTGGATTGACTCCTCTCGCGGTTAATCGAGCTGCAGTATAAGTTCACATATGTCGGCAAATTGCTTCGTCTGCATGATGATGCTGAGTCAATTATCATAAAACCTAGATATCGATATCATTGTGCAGGTCTTTATATGAGATTGGGGAGTTGGATACAAACAACAATTGCTTACGCATATATTTCATCCCTGTACCCGTGCAGAAGAGAATTTTCAGTCGTATAAAAATGGTGACGAACCCAAGACTCCTGATTTGATCGCAGGGACGTTAACCACTACACCACATGTTCGCCTTCCACAATTGTACACCATATCCACATTCACCGGGTCTGGGAGGATATGGTGTATAGTTATGGAAGGTGAACGTGTGGTGTGGTGATTAACACCCCTGCGATCAACGCAGAAGTCCTGGGTTCGAAACTCCGCTCTTTATTTTTATGTGACCGTAAGTTGTCACGATAATTACTTATACTTACAACTTTTATTTACTCATAGAAAATGTAACCCAAAGAGAAACGGGAATGAAGTGCGTTAATTAGTTTATTGTAGAATAAAAGTAGCATCGGCGTAGAGTGTGAACCACTCTTTGCCAAAACGGACCGCATCATTCGGGAATCGTTTTATATAATTCCCTCCCCAAAAATATAAAGGATATTATGAAATTGAATCTCTTCAAATCCGCGGATAAAAACTGCCTCCTTAACCAGTGCTCCTACAATGTAAAAGAATTTATTGATATTAATAAAAGTTAAATCCGTCTTGTACTTTATCACACCATTACTGTAGTACTTTTTAAATAACTTTTAACAATTTCAAAAACTATTTTCTTGCATGTTTGTGTTGTCTTAGGCCCATATTAATTTACTTTTATGTGTACTCAACTTTGACAAGGTTGTGTACATTAATTCTGTAGCCCCATCCTGGCCCGGGTTTTTTCTCCGGTTTTCCTTCGGGTAGAGGCGAATTTCTTATATAGGTTCTGAAGGTTTTGTCTAGGAGCGTGTTTATTGAAACAAGAAATCGTGAATATAGTGTTATTTCATTTCTTGTTATATTTAAACACTATACTCAGAATAATCTATAGTTCGATAATAATTCGTACATGTAAAATAAATTTTTTGTGTTAAATTACATATTGATATTCTATTAGTTTTATAACTCGTAGCTTGATGGTGGTAATAATTAAAATCCGTTAAAATCTTTTTTTCGGAAATTTAGGTTAACCTTTGCAGACATGCTGTCGTGGACTTCCTAGTAGAACTCTTTGAGGTCAACAATAATTCCAGTCATAGTTGTCACCTATATCTAATCGTTTAGACAGCATTAGTATATATAGCGGATTTTCTTCCAGTCTGCATCGACATTTGTCGACAAAAACCATCTTCCATATTTCTTTCAGACATTACTAAAAAGAAAGTTAACCTATGATTATCTTGGAAATCTGAATCTCCTTGCAATAATTTCCTCACGATCTATATTGTAATGTCAAAATACCTTTACTTACTGGTTTTTCTAAAACATGTTCAGCATTCAAATTTGACAAGAAAACCTGCCTGCACGCAACCCTGTCTGCACGGGAGCCGCGACCGTCGAATTTTCCCTTCCGACGTACGTCGCGGTTGCATCGTTTCATTAAAATTCTTGAAAAATCTAAACTATTCGTCAAACATTTACGGTTTAAAGGTGTTTTTTATGATTGGGAAATGCACAAAACAAATAATCCATTAAATTTGATAATTGATTTTTCATTCTTAAATTACTCCCTTAAATGGAAACATTTTCACACTTCTATTTTTAATAACGTTTTATCGATAATTTAGGTTAATTTTTGTAGATAGACATAGATTGTCGCGGGTTTTTTAGTAGAACTCTTTGATGCAAACAATATTGCTATTGATTGTTGTCACGTATCTCTAACTGCTTAAGCAAATAGAAACCTTTTATTTCCCGATTTTATCGACATTCTCAAAAACCGTTTCTATCTTTCTTATCACGCATTTAAAAAATAAAAGTTAACCTATGTTCATCTTGGACATCTAAAATATATCCTTGCCAAATTTCATCACGATCGGTTGAATGGTTTAATCGCGGTCAGGTAGCAAACAGACAGACAGACAGGCACACTTTCATGTTACGCAGTTGTATATTAGTATGGATTATACATATAGGTTCGTATAATATAATCTAGTGTTTGATGTATATAGTGGTACATGACACTAAATATTATTTTTTAAGGAGTGAATGTATTATTACTATATTTTCTCGATAAAAAAATTTATTTCCCAGGCGCTCCAATCATCAGAATCTAGCCTCATCACATCGGGAAACAAATATTCTTCCATAATATTTAAAAACAATATTATATTAATCGTTTTATTATAATATTGAAACACGTACCACCCTTCTTGATCAATCATACTCATTGTCTATACAGAATATTTCGTGGGCAATGGGAGAAATTATTTCTACCTGAAGCACTAATGAATTCAATCACAATGGATCTAAATCACAAATCCCTTTTTGTTGGCATATTCTTTTGTCACCTCCCCAATACTTTTTGTTTAACAAACATAAAAAAAACAGCGAGTTTCATTCTAAAGCATAATTACTGAGAATCGTAATTAATAATAAGCCATATTCACGCTTAGACGATAGTCCGATTTGATTCCATGAGACTCCAATTATCCGTAAACTCTTACAATACTTTTGTGTTATGCACGGCATTATATTTTACGTACGCATTTCAAAACCATCGCCCACAGTACATATAGTTCTTTAACGTTTTTACGCGCTCGACATCGTCGGATTTGGTTGCATAGCTCATACCCCTCGTCCCATTAATGACGGACGTTCATTAGACCGAACACAGAGGCAACTTGTTGGAATTACTTCGTTAGATTAAATTGACATTATTCTATAGTAAAGTGAATGGATGTGATTATCAAAATAACATAATGGAAAATGAATTTATTGCACGTGAAATTAAATGACAAGTAAAAATATTGTAGAAGCTTTAATTAAAATCTGCAACGAAGAACTATGTTATTTTTCAACATTTATCCGCATCTGTGTTTTTGCGACTTTAAGGCTTATGGTGTCTTTCTTTTGAGATTTCAGTACTACAAGCTTTTTATTATTAACGAATTATAATACGCATCCACATTGTAGCTTCAAGCAGAAAAAGCTCGTGCTTTGTCTACCAAAGAACTCTGTATGTTCTATTTAGTTACGGTCATATTTTCAGACTAACAAAGACATATAATAAAATAAAAATCTCTTTTATGTAATAACTTCATAATTTAAGTGGTTAATTTCAGTCAAATACTGTACTGTTAAAAATCAAAAAAGTATAACTACTAGAAAGTCCCATCCTCAATCATTCAGTATATGTGTAAATTATTAGATGGTACATAAATTTAGGCATACAAATGTTCATAAAAAATCTTGTAAGTAAAGTCTTGAGATGTCAAGCGTCAAAACTACTAATATAAAACTGAAAATTTTCAGAAAAAATCCTTATTTTATATTTTCATGTTACGTAACAATTTTGATTATTGAACAGTTCGACCATTTCGATAATCTTTACTCTCTAAGTACTTTAATAATTTTTTTAAAAAAATTTCTTTGGTAGTTCAACAATCTTACTTAATGATAAGCTTTAACCAGTAATAAATTAGATTTCATAGTTGATTAAATTTAATGGAGTAAATGAAATTATAAAAGGATTTCGTTAATGAAAATGAGAAAATGAAACTGTTTCGAGGATAGAAGATATTAACTACAAATGCTACTTGGTAATACTCTCATGCATGGCATGGCTTACAGTACAGTGTATCATCAGCCACCCCTCACTCTACAAGGCGAATTAATTAGTTTTCAAGCAATTTAACAATAGATGTTTTATAAGCAATTTAACAATTTTTCAATAGTTTATTGTCAGGTAAATATACGAGAAAAATTTCACCTCGCTAGCATATCGAGAAGTATGTGCAAATTCCATCAGTAACGACAAAGAAAGCAAGCTAAATAAATGAAATGAATAATAATAATAATTTCATCTGTAGTATTATTGGAGACGTCAAATTCCCACCAAGATAAACACTCATCAATGTAATCATATGATTCTTGGTTTATGACGCGTATTCTCCGTCTTAACATTCCACTGTTTCTTGACTTCTCATCGTTTATGCATGAATGGGATGTTCCCTCTTTACATTACATTCATAATGTACAGAGGACTATTCAGGAGCAAACGATTCAACTATTGAATTCAAGAGAATCTCGAATATTAAGGAACATCGAAATTACAATCACGATTGATGGGTTATAATTTAAAATATAATCATCAGAAAAAGTATTCGATGAAATTCAAAAAAAAAAAAAGAACAGGAGAATAATTAAAATTGGATGCTAATCTGTATATTTGAATTTTCACTCGCATGACTGTAGACTACGAAGCTTACTAATGTGTCCTCCAGAGTTCAATTGTGAGGTTATGTGAGGCGGAAGGACAATCCACTGAACGAATCCAATCTACGTGACCGAATCATAGAAGCAAAATGATATAAAGACTGTGAATAACACTGTTGTCAAGTACATAACCTAAAAGTGAAATAAAAACCAAAGGATACCGAGGCATTAGTTTATTAGGTGTTTTGTCTATTTCTGAGTAAAGTGCATGTTCCTTCTGCCTGTATTTTAGAATAATTAGTAATTACGTACATATAAGCAAACAATACTGAAAACTCTGTTTTTTGTAGAAATTCTTCGTGGGATTTAGTTTTTAAGATATTTTCATTTTAAGAGAAAATTTAATGTCACAATAATGGAGAAATATGAAAACTAACATATGAATTTAGAAGATGAAGATCCCTGGGTAACGCCGGGCGAAATCAGCTAAAAACATTCAGACTTGTTATCAGATATTTTAATGCTAGAATGTCCAGAAATGATTGTTTTGAAAAATTTATTTTGAAAATTTTAAGTTTCTTTTGAAATCCAGGGTAACAACGAGAAGTTCTTCTGGTTTTGAATAATTTAAATAATAACGTTGAGCACATTGACCGAGGTGTAATATTTGACTCGGAACTGACATTTTGTTTTCAAATTGACCATATGAAGCAGGAGATAAATAATACTATTGATAATATACAGAGATTTTTTAAAACGTTCAATGATATGAAATAATTCAGAGCCTTGTATTATTCATACACATTTCTAATATAGAGCTATTGCTCAGTTATATAGCGTCCTAGAGCACAACACATAATTCATGAGCATGAGAAATTAGTTCACCAGTATATTAGCTTCGCCGCTTATAGAAAAGGCAGTGGTGTTCACTACACAGATCATAATTATAGCCGCCTATACTGACTACTCAATATTCCTATTTAGACTGTAGTTACAAAAGCAATGGTGTTAGTTTAGTATTTTAAGATAGAAAACAGTATACTAAATTGCTTTGATCTGAGTTTAATTGGTATGTTCCAGCTAGAATGCTACCAGTGATATTGTCTATACTTATCACCTACTTATAAGACTAAAGGAACCATCAGTCTGGTTTTATTACGTTTTCTGCCGGGTTGAACATTGACATAGATACAGCTCTCCAAATTGTTAAACTGACTAATGTAGTGATCTGTTTACTTTGAACTATAATATATTTGAAATCATTTTGAGGTCTAACCAAATGTTCCACGACTGATTTTACCTATTTCTAGGGTTCGACGTTTATTTTCTGCACCGTGTTTCCAAAAAATGGAAATATAATTTGTGTAGATTTTGGAAACTAATGGACATTTATAGAAGCGTGATTCATTTTATAACGGAACGATATATTCGAGGATTTGTCATCAATAAAAGATTATTTTTACAACGCCAACGTTTCGGCAATTTATTGAACATGCGGTTGTCACTTCCATCCTTTCTGTCTTCTCGTGTCTGCCTGACTTTCGGGTTTCGTATTTTCGTTCCACTTTACACAGTTATCGCGAATACTATGTTACGCAACGTGTCACTAAATTGTTGCAATATTACATATTAGAAATACTTACTTCCTTACCGACACTTTATGTTTTTTGTTTCTAATTTTTATCCCCCCCCCGAAACGAAATCAAAGCTTTCAATTAGTACTTTGACATTATCATTACAATACATTCGTGCATTGATACAAACGTTAAAGTTTGTGTAGCAGAGTTGTGGTGGAGACTGATTTGGGAGAGAGGAACGATTTGTCGTCATTTCTGTCCACGGCCCTCACAATCCGACATCTCCTTTCATTCTTCTTGTCAATATACTATGGAAAATTTATTAGAAAAAAATCTCGATCCATATTGGAATTAGTGAATGTATTTTTTATGATATACTGTTGTTTAGAAGTAAATTAGAGTTGTTACCACTATTATTTCATTATTACTCCCCTCCGCAGAATATGACTGGAAAACCTGAAACTATCTGTTGAACCCAGGAGAGGATCCAGCAAGTGATGTTTCGGGNTTGTCAACTTTGCCTCTTTCTCTCCCCCCACCCCCGATAGCTTCGTCTTCGGAGGAATCACTCGTTTTATGAATAGTGGAAATGAAACAGATTTATGGCAGCGGAAGTATTTATTTTGTTTTCAATCTTGTACTTGCAATTTGCGTTGTTCTTCTGAACTTGCACTTGTGCATACAATAACATTGCGCAGCACATGAAAGTCCTTAACGATACGGGACGGAATGCAATGGAGAGGGTGTGTAGTGACAAGTAATATAAATCCCGGCGATATTAAATTGTAAATCAAATGAAGAAACAAAACATTATGAACTCGTTAACGCCTTCTTTTATGTATTTTACGAAGTCAAGTGAGTGGGGGGTGGGGGGATCGATCTTTAAATCCACCTCTAGTTGCACCAAGGTCGGAATTTGGATGTTCAAAGGAGAGGCAAAGGAATTGAAAAGAGCGAATTGTGAATCAAACGAAGAAAGAGTCTTGGCTATGTTGCTGTAATTATTGTTTTTAGCGTGATGTTTTTAAATGAAGACTATTTATACCATTTTCATTTCAGTCTTATCATCCCCATAACTACCTTGTGCGAAGAAAACCTCAATTACGTTCAATTTTCACGAACATTTTTCAGACATGTCGTCTTCCGCTCATTTAGCGTACGACACAGCTCAATAAATCATGATCCGCATTCGTCTTCTTTGCTTCGTTGAAATAGGAGCACATGTGAAGTGTAGTGAGGTGATTGGCGTCTAAGGGTATAGAAAATGCTCAAAGTGAATAGTAGTAGTGAATTGCACATGATTGCTCTCAGCAACTCTGTTTTGGTTTTATTTTTTATAGTTATTAACTTCTCTTATTTATGTGATAGCAATTACTTTTACGGTAAGGAGGAGTAATGACATGTGTGTGTATATTGAGCGTGTTTGTACGTATGAGTGTATTTCTGTAACTGTTTGTAATCGAAAATGTTTGTGGATGTGTGTGAATATAGGCACATATGAGCCTCATATAGATAATTAATTTCTTAAATCTAATTTCTTTCTCGTAGTAACCATGTGTAATAATTTTCTAAGCATTTTATTCCGTTTGTGTGTGTACTTTATAGATACCGAGCATTGCTCACTAGCAGACTAATAAATTATTGTTATTATAGTTAGTATATGGCACAAGGAAAAATTGTTATGGGAAATTATGATGAAAAAAAACCGCCATAGAATCCCCGAGAAGGAAAATTTAATGAATCAATACAGCGTAGCTAAAGTACACATAATATGTAATGAAAATCAGTTTGTGGTAGCAGGGAACGCAAATGTGAAAAGTTTACCAGATTTTTTCGGTATAGTGTATCAGTTTGTTTAAAACTAATTAGCTAATTAGAGAATTATATTTTCAAATCATGTACACCAACCAAATGACATCGTTTACATAATTAACCCTTGTAATGTTGTTTTTGTTTTTTTTGGCAACTGCGTACAAGGGTGAATGTATGTGATACCATTTGATCGATGCTTTAACCATGACACTGCAGGGGAAGGGCTAAGTGGATATAAATTTATCTCTTGCTCACATTGGAATTTCTCGTACTGCAGTATTTGTTGGTATGTAATCCCCCACGATAATAATATTGTACACAATGATTAACAGAACAGGCCTGAAAGAGAGGGTTAATAAATTAGAATTATAAAGTTCCGTGGAGTATACAATGTATACGTTGTAACCATTGGTGTCATGGTACCGGAACGCCGTTCCGGCACTGGTTTTCGGAATTTGTACATAACAGTTTATTTTATGAGATAGCGTAAGAAAATCTTCTAGGGAGTCGCTAAAGAGAAGTCAGAGATGAGCAAGTTCTAATCAAAACTGTAGAAGTTTCCCAATGCAGGACAGACGCCAGTACGAAGAAATGGGGGCAACAGAATACTAGTACTTTGCGAAAAAACAAACTATACAAAAAACCTGATATATACAACGTGGTACTTTTTACCTTAATTTTAATTATAGTATTTGTGAGTGGGAAAATGCAGCGTGCTGTAAAAGTTTATCTACATGGAGCGATAGGAGGTGGGTGGTAGGGGCTATTGATAGTAGGTGGGTCTACCAACATCTTGACCCACGTGGAGGAATTAGTAATAGATAGAGTTAGTGATGCTTGGAGTAGTAGGAGATGGAT
>NNCF01131753.1:35624-53348 GCA_002313205.1 Laupala kohalensis | reverse complement strand
ACTACTATCGAACTTACATAAGTTATATCAGAGATACTTTTCATCAAAGATAAAATATTTTCACAATGAAATAAACCGAACGCAGGAGACTGAGAAAAATAAAATCGGGGATGCTTAAACCGCCATAATTTAGACGAGAGATCTGGTAAACGAAGATGAAAGGGGTAAACTGAAGTCAGCCAAGAATTTGCCGAGTAACTCGGAAAGCTAAGCAATGAGCGGAAACTGTGGTCAGACACCAGTGACTCGTGACGTCCAACTGGTTCACATAGAATTGCTAAGAGACGAGGTTGTGATTCGGACTTGGCTCTGTAGCTGATTACATGTCACAACTCGAGTTGAAAACCAGTGGCGACGGTAAGGATTGCCCCCCCCTCCCACGAGATTTTCTTTTAAAAAATTGATGTAGTGACTTATATAACTATACCCACTCAGCACGAGTACATTAAATGAACTACTAAATCACACTCAGTATAAATCATAATGTGCTTTATTTCTTGTCACTACTTATAAATTCTCTCAAAAATCTTTGTTATTTGGGTATACCGACCCAGACAGCCAAAATTGAAAGAAAACAGAAACAGTTCTCTCCTCATTGGAGTGGTAAATAAGGAATAGGGAGATAGGTTAAGTGAAAATGTAGGAATGCTAGAATTACATTATTTAACATACTGCGGAGCTGCCAGTGTTTTATCTCTGAACAAGCAGAAAATAAATCTGAAGGAAATAAGAACAGAACATAGACGAAATTCTAATCCTCCTCGGCTTGTAAGAATGGAAAAGAGACAACGTAAACTGAGAGATGATGCTAATAAGATGAGCCAATATGTAAAAGGTAATGAATCCAGAAACATGGAGAGAGAAAAGTGAAAATATTATGTAAGAATTGAACTTAAATAGAGAATATCCGGAGACGCCAGTGACAGCCTTTGATCTGCTGAAACAAAAATTGTCTACATATTCTAAGCGACTACAGCGTCATCTCAAAAGTTACAGGAGGAGAGATGCCAATAGAATGTTCAATGAAAATCAACGTCGTTTCTTTAGAAAGATTCAGGATGAACAAGGTCAAGCAGTAAAAAATCCCTCCATAGAAGAAAAAAACCGTTTGCCCGTGCCGGAGCAATATTTGGAAGAACAATGGGTGTCACAATGTTGATGCACTATGGGTGCAGAAAGAATCCGAATGATACAATCAAGTTCAAGCCATGGAGTTTCACGAAGTGTCAGCTGATGAGATCAAGCAAGCAATAATGCGAACTTTTGCGGTAGGAAGGCACCAGACACAGATGGAATTCTGAACTACTGGCTGAAGAAATTTACGCCCATCCATCAACATATAGCACGNAATGATACAATCAAGTTCAAGCCATGGAGTTTCACGAAGTGTCAGCTGATGAGATCAAGCAAGCAATAATGCGAACTTTTGCGGTAGGAAGGCACCAGACACAGATGGAATTCTGAACTACTGGCTGAAGAAATTTACGCCCATCCATCAACATATAGCACGCCTGTTCGCATACTATAGGACGAATCCTGAGAAGACTCCTTCCTTCGTTACAAGTGGAAGTACCCATCCTGGCCCGGGTTTTTCTCCGGTTTTCCTTCGGGTAGAGGCGGATTTATCATACAGGTTCTCTAGGCTTTGTCTAGGGGCGGGTCTATTGTAACAATAAATCGTGAATTTAGTGTTATTTCAATTTTTAAGCACTATACTCAGAATAATCTATAGTTCGATAATAACTTACATGTAATTTTTTGCTTAAAATTACAAACATATTGACATTCTATTAGTATTATAACTCGCAGCTAACTTTTTATCTTATCTAGGAATTTTTGCTGAATTTTTTGAATCCGCCTCTGCCTTAGGGCCCTTGATCGGAATTGATGGGATGGTCCCTTGCTTGCTTCCGGAGAGTAAATTAGTTTTTTTTTCCCTCCACGTGGTCATACGCAGTTTGTACTGTTTTTTGACAATAAATTTATATTCATTATATTTATATATTTAAATTTATATTTATACTCACCTGCTGTCGAAGAAAGGCAACCTTGATGAACCATCATATTATAGGTCTATCACGTGCTTACCAACTCTCTATAAAATCATGACAAGTGTAATCGCCAGTAGGATTGAAAAGCATCTCTGTGAGAATAACATCATGGCAGAAGAGCAGAAAGGATGTACGCGAGGTGCTCATGGGTGTAAGGAACAGGTGTTGATCGACTCAGTTGCGGTTGGATAGGCGTGTAAGAGACAGGATAGATGAGGTTACATTTAAGTTTTTGGAAGGAGTGGTGACATCCTGGAAAAATAGACTTCTGATAAGTGGCAAACCATTAGACGGAGAAGTCAAAATAGAAAGAGGAATCTTCCAAGGAGATAGTCTGAGTGCCCTTTGGTTCTGCATATCCATGAATTAATTATCTCAATTACTCCGAGCATCTGGATTTGGAATCAAGATCACTGCAAGGGACTCTAATTTCGTTCTGAGTCACCTTCTCTACATGGATGACATTAAACTGTATAGTTCAATGGAAAATGGAATGAGGTATCTCCTGAAGGTTTTAGAAAACTTTTCAGGAGATATAAAAATGAAATTTGGTTTGGAAAAATGTAGAGTGGTCACTTTAAGAAAAGGAAAAGTTACACCAGCTAAAGGATTACCCACACNAGAGACAGGAGTATGGATACCTCGGATTTGCCCAAGCTAGAGAAATTGAACACACAAAATTAAAGTACTGCCTTTAAGACACGAGTAAAAGAATTGCATACCTTACCCAAAAGTCATTCGTGCTCTACACCTGCCACATTGTCAGGAACTTCCTCAGCTTTGATGTTTAAATAAACTTATTCACTATTGCATGGAACTGATCCTGAAATTGATGAAGAACCTCAATGGACCGTAATAAAAATTAATAATAATAATAATAAATTTACACAATAGTTTTACATATTAAGTAAAATCGGGAAGTAATACGGAACTGGTAGAAGGGAAAGTATTTATTTTCCCTCGATTTGCTATTTTTCCTTACTTCTCAAAGAGATTTTTCCTCCGAATAAAAATTTCGGAATATACCTCATTTAAATAATATGCCCTCAATTACACCACAGAGGGATGCTATCAAAAATACGAACGAAATTCCACACTCACAGCGAAGAAAATCGTTGATATGATTATCGCTCCGGAGCGAGCGTGTCGCAGACGAGGGTAGTTCTGCAGACATAATATTCCCCGCTCTTTTTACTCACTTTCGTTCGCCAGGGAAAACACGAAATTCCATAGTATCTCCTCCTCCTTCGGTTGCAGCTTCAAAAGACGTTACTTGCATCCTCAGGCAAGAAGGACTCGGCGACACAAAAGGCTTCGGGAAGAAGAGACTACTACTAGAGGGAAAAAAGTCAAACATCACTTCAGATCTTTTATTTCGAGAGAAAATTCTCTTTTTTACAACAAGAATAGCACAAGAGCATCTCGATGGAGTAACAAAATACTGTTAAAAATCCTAATGTAGAGGCTGTGGTGGCAAAAGCACCGGAATCGCGCTGGATTGAGTGGCGAGGAATACTCACCAGATCTGATTTCGTTCGGTAACTCAAGAATAAATACTTATTTGCAGCAGAACGTATTTACTCGGTTACATGATAAGTTATGCTCACATGTCCGAGTACGTTACGTAATACATTCTCCTCGTAAACACAAACATGTTTTCTATTTTTTTTAAAATAATAATTGATTCACATCTTTAAGTTAGTGAATTCTGAAATCGTTGCAAAAAAAAATTCATAAAAATTTATTTAATTTTTTTGTTCGATGTCGCTACGAAATTTTCATAAAAACTACGTAAATTTCTTTACATTACAAACATGTTTTAGGTAGCAACATGATTTCAGAAAAAAATTCAAACTGTCTTGTGTCTTGAAATGAGCAAAGTTATATAGCAACGGTCGCTTTGAAAGCAACGTTTCTTTAAATATTTTTTTCCTTTGAAGGCATTGACGGATCCGACGTGCCGGCGCCACCACAGACAAGGCACAAGCACAGCAGGCAAAACCCGCAAACGACTACACTGTCGATGCATCGAATCAAATAGTCGATATTCGTTCACCAGGAAAGGAACCAGTCGTTTCACGCTTATTGGAAGTTCCAGAGGCGAAAAACATAAGTTTACCCAAGTTCTCATTTTCTTTCCTCTTTTTTTCTCTCTCTCTCTCTCTGCGGACGGCAGATACGAAGTGGATTTTATATCTGGGTGAATCTTTAATACCAGGGAGGAATGAAAACTTCCGATATTACATTCCATCATCTCGAAGATAAAGGATTGCAGGAATAATGAATCATAATTAAAATTTAAAACAACTTCTAAATTACAATTTCATTTTGTCGAACGCCAACTTATTAATAACACTTTGATTCATTCACATCCGATTGAATGTTTTACAAAAAATATTTGGAGACAAATACAGTAAAGGTAAAGAAATAACAAATGCTCCAAATCCAGTGTGAACGAACAGCGGGAATATACAAGTTGATCGAGAGAAAATCTCATAATAGGAAGAGATATGGAACTCTTATTATAGAAATATTTCACCAAAACAGTTTATATTACATACGATGAAGAGGAAATGTTCTGGAGCAGTTTAAACTATTTATAGGCACATACAACCTACTCAAAAATTAAATCTTATAAAACATCCTGAGGCACTTTCGAGCACAAATAGAACACATTGTCGAGCACCTGGTTCGAGAGAAATGACGCAAGAAGAAACTGTGAACTAAACAATTTCGGACGTCAGTATTGTCTATCATTCTCGTTCAAAAAAAATCGATGTATTTATTCGTTCTCGAGTGTATCAACTGATCGTTCCTAAATTTATTCACTAAAAAGGCGATGATCGTGATTCGATAACAATCGATAGTACAAGACAAAACACCAAAACAAGACACGATCAAAGAATGACAAATGAGCAGTCATGAAGCGCTCCTGCAATTATTAAACTTACATCACTTAATAAACTGAAATTATTTGCAACACAACTATTATTGTGCATTTTTATGAACAATATTATTATTGCAAAATGTACACATATTATAACACCGATAAGACTTGATCGTCTAAGTGAATTCCAAGGGAATTACACCGAGAAAGTGACTTGTTTTCGGAGTGCATGCCTTGTACTAAACACCGCACCAGATGGCTCGCCCACCCGGCGACGCGATGAACTGCGTTAGCTGCCGAAAGGACGGATCTTGTACTTCGCGTTCCGCTGTTGACTTCAGAACTCAAATAAATTACAGGCGATGAAGACGAGATCACGGCACGTTTCCTTTCACGGCTGTCAGATGGCAGCTCCGGCCACCAGGATGCCGCTACGAGTATTCGCCGTTCTCGTCGCGATGCTTCTCGATGTTGCCGGATAACGTCGGATCGGGACGACGACGCTTGAAGAAGCCCAGCTTCCACAGAAGTAGTACCAGGGCTACCAACAGCAGCAGTCCTACCACTACAGACACGATGATGATCCATATGGGCACTTCTTCCTGCTCGTGGACGTCCAGACGGTCGGGCAAAGCGACGGTTTGAACCTGTGAAGCAGACGTTGCATGTTGTCTCGGATCAGTGGTTCCTATACTCCAAACAGGGGATGATCCAGAATTTCATTTTGGGAGGCATTAAAATGAAGACCTTCCACCAAAAGTCTTAGGCTCAATTTGACCAAATGTAGAATAATCGCGATTTCCTTAAACGTGATTAGGTAAATGGAATCACGATTACATTTTATGCGTTCCACCAAGCAAAACTAATCGTCGATTATGTTAATCAATGTTTCTGAAGAATTCTTTAGGTTGGTAGTATTTTTGCAGTGAATTGTGGGTAAGTTGATGACAAATGACGAAAAACGCATCTTGTTGCTCAACAGCGCTACCAACGGGCACATGACGCAGCAGAGGGTCTCCCTCATGCCACTAAACATAACCTTTAAATCGAGTAATAGCAAACAAACAAAATGGACGCCGTATTTCTTGCAGTACAGAAGAAAATCGCGATTTGCGCTGATAATCGAAGGTTCCCCGAGCGTTTAAGAGTAAATCGTTA
This sequence comes from Laupala kohalensis, assembly GCA_002313205.1. Lineage (NCBI taxonomy): Eukaryota > Metazoa > Arthropoda > Insecta > Orthoptera > Trigonidiidae > Laupala > Laupala kohalensis. Next base: position 47,252 of record NNCF01131753.1, on the reverse strand, counting down.
TTTTCTCGTAAATCGAAGATGACTTATGATGATTATCGAACGCGCATTTCGATAATCACGATTTACTGCACAGAAAATCTCGTTCAAGGCATTAAAGAAACTTGGTGAAATTGTGCCTTAAGAAACCATCACCAGATACTCACCTCAGCCGTGTCATCGGCAGTGCTTTGCTGCAGTAATGACCCTTGAGGCAAATGCACTCGTGCGCGCGACCATACATGCACGGCGTCGACACGCGGATAATCCTCCACCAGCGTCGAGTTCCAGAGACGCGAAGTAACCGTCACTGTGGCCTCTTTCTTTGCACCCAACTCGTACAGGCGACAGGAGAACAGGACGCACTTGGCCGAACCCAACGCACAGCTCTGCAATTACATAAAAAACTCACAATATTAGATCAATACATTTTTTTCTACTTTCCATTTATACAGAATGTGCATGTGGAGAGGAATCTTAAACATGTGCAACGATTATGCATTCTTAGATTAAGCGGATGTTACTGGACAGTTTCGCCAGAGGCATTTTACAGAGGTTTGTATGGGAATAATGCCACTCGACCTATACTATGTGACAAAGGTAAAATTTCGGACGATATTACGAACGGAGGGAGAGATCTATATAAACGGCGAAAGACTTACACACAAAGACAAGAAATCTAAAAAGAAATTGAGCGATGAGCTTGTAAGAGGAAGACAAGTACGTTGGAATAAAGCAGGAGTAGGAAGAGACGAAAAAAAAAAATACAAATACATACGAGACCTTAACTTCAAATGGAAAAAATAGAAAATGGTTTTCTCCGCCAAGAGAGATGTTAGAAGAGGGACTTTTTGGGCAGTATACAGCACGGATAGGGAAGACTGCAGACGAGACGTGAATTGCGATATGCGGCAACGGAGACTAGACGGTGGATCGTGTGCTCTACGGGAACATAATGTCCTTCATTTGATGAAGAAAGAAGGGAATGTTACACGAACCCAAAGAAGAAGAAGAAGAAAGGAGGAATGCTCCCTCTGATGCGAGACAATAATGAACTAACAAGACAATAATGCTATGAACATTGCAGTAGGGAGATAACAGAGACCATTCAAAAGAATAGAAGAGGAAATATATCCATATAATGACTAAGTTGAAGATGAGGATGACATTAAACGTTTTCTCTCCAGGAGAATCTATTTACACATCTTTGTGATGCCCAAAGTCGTATATGTGTGAAGAATTTGTTTATTCGTTAACACACCAACAAATTAATTAAAATGAAACCAAAATAGAGAATTTAGTTCGAATGCTTTGGGAATACAAACTTTTTTCTGGACACATCATTCCGACTTCATTTACACATCGCGCTCTACTTCCGGTTCCTTAAAAATTAAAATTTTCATAAAATGAATACTAAAATTTTTATTGCGAATTAATTTTTACGTACAAATAGCTAAACAGCATTTCAGTACGTCACACAGTTTTCAAAGTATGACGCAAAGAGTTTTCTAAACAAACACTTGAATATTGGAGGCGCCTTATTTAGATCAGATTATGAGTCAAAGAAGTCTCGATGGAAGATAAAATTCTTCAATCTTTAGTTGAATGAGCTGATATGAAATGGAGCAATAAACTTTTTATGGTTGTGAGAAAAAATAATTTTATACATATTTATCTGTTTAATATATTACATTTTTATAATTAGGTTCGTTTTACTTTTAAGAAGTAATTTTTTTTCCGACTTTATTGCTATGAAGGCTTTTCAAAACTATGATATTTTGGGAAGATTTATAATTGAAAAATTGAGCGGGGCACACTCAGTCTCGACTACGACTAAATATTACTTCCGGCTTGGCGTATAAGCCCACCCCAACTATGTTTGCACATAGAAATAGCAATTCGTACAACAAAATAATAATAATAATAAATTTACTGTGAAAAAAGCAATATAAACTGCATGTGACGTCGTGGAAAATGAACTAATTTACTCTCCGGAAGCAAGCAAGGGACCATCCCATCAATTCCTATCAAGGGCCCCTAAGGCAGAGGCGGATTTAACATTAACGATAAAAAAAATAGTTCGACACATATTATAAAATTAACATAACGCAACAAATTAGTATTTAATAAAACACAAAGAAGTTATTTCAGAAATACACATTATTTTCAAGCTAAAGATTGTTCGGAAAATATTGATAATAAGTCGTAAGTAATAAAATCGAACGAAGTTTGAGATATTATTTCAATAGACTTCGCCCCTAAGGAAGAGCCTAGAGAGCCTCTATCCGAAGGAATACCGGAGAAAAACCCGGCCCAGGATGGGGGAAGACCTTATTTGAAACGTTTCTCACGAAGTAGAATACTTATTATCAAACTGACATTCCTATATTACGAAAACCTTCTTAAATAGATTTGATTTCATCTTAAAAATAAGTAATCAGAAATATTGTTTGAATCTGTAAATAAATTCTAGAATACTGTTCTTCTTTTCACACCTTCAACTTGCATACTTACAGCACTTTTTAATCAAAACCTGACTAGACACATACGATTGTACGACCTCAAAGACAAGAGTGTAACTTTTGTCTTTTTTAATATCATAATTTCTTTAAAAATATTATATTTAAAAAAATCATTAACACGTCTCATGGTGATTCTGAGACCTGCTCGTCCACTTAACCGTTAGTTGGGTCAGGGAACTGGGAAGGGAATATTTTGGGTTGTCGAAGAACTTACGGAACGGAACCAACATTTTGTATGCAATAAGTAAGGTAAAGTTGGAAACCTCACCTAGTTCGGGCGAGCAGGGTTTGAAAATCTGCGCTCTACCACTGAGCAGTAGCTTAGATGCGCAGATGCTACCACAGCAGAACCCCGCTTAACCGGTCTCGCCTCAACCGTCCTATCCTCCATGGTTCTTATTTCTCTCTTTCAACGTATAATGGCTGACGGACGATACGTGTGTTTATTTTTTCTTGTTCGTTTATGTAAGTATACACGTACAGTACAATAAAATAAGTTTATTCGTGATAATCTGATAAAATTGTAAGCTTTTGTGAAAACCTGATAAAAATGTAAATTTTTGGACGATCTCGACCAAACAGGTTAACAGAGGTTCTGCTGTACTACAACTCTTGTCGTATTTTAACTCACAACTTCCGAGTACCTACTCGTGGAGGAGTGTTTGCATCGTCAATGGCCAGGTTAAAATTGCGACGGACCGGGACTCGAACCCGGGATTGCCTGCTCTGGCCGCAGGTGTGCTATCCACTGCACCACCCGCCTCGACTCCCCAAGTCCGTACGCAACTTCCACCTGACCTGATCCGGTGAACGTCTTGTATTGTTTACTTCAATTTAAGTAATTAAGAAATACAAAGAGAAACTTAACCCGACAACAGAAGGTAGTGTAGTGTTGGCGATTAGGGGGGCGAGGGTGGGGGGTGGAGCAACCTCCCCTCCACTATTTTATGGAAAGAAAAAATTTCATTTTAACCGTCTAAAACTGGGAATCATAAAAAAGAATTACATCACCAATTGTCTCTCCTTTGCTTTATTTAATTATTTAAATCAGACTTAGTGGAAATATACATAAAATATCATGTTAATGAAATTTGTCAATATCTCCCCCCCCTCCACTTTTGATTATCACTAGTGACAAAAAGTATTAGCAGACTGCTAACTGTGGAAATGAACTTGTATCCTTGAAGTAAACTCAACGACGAAGATCTTAAGGCTCCTAGGATTCGATACCATATTCCCTTCTGTCATGTTGCCCGGCAACGATGACTAATGTGACCTGTTGCAAGTTACAGCCCGCACAAGAATAATGGAAGCTGTTCTCGGAAAGACATTAATAAGTCATTAACAAAACCAGGTGCCCCCACACGTTTCAAGAGAACAAGTCGAAATAGATGTACCTGCTGTTGTGATAATTAATCACTAAACGTAATGAAAATAAATAACATTATTCTGAACCGATTGTTTCTCTGTGTTACGAATATAACAAGGTTCGTAGATTACTTATACAATGCGAAGATACTTTACAATATTGTTTGCCTTTGAATGTATTGGAACAGTTCTACGTTTCTCAAAGAATTAGGCTCAATAATTTATATCATAAAATATCAATATATTAACAAAAAAATCAATGTTTTATATAATTCTAAATATTTTGTGCCAGATCTTTCTACGGAAATCGAAAAGAAGTAGTTTTATAATTTGACTGATGAAAATATTCCTCAACAAGTTACTGTGTCATTAGGTAAAAAATTTAATTTTTGCAATAACAAATTTGATGATAATGACAAAATCCGATTTATTAATTGCTTGGAAACCAATTTATACAAAGTTCCTAACTCAGATCATGACAAACTAAGATAATCCTTGTTATAACCATTTAACAATTGTAACAAACATATTACGAACTATAACAATCATAATCCGTATCATCTCAATGAAATGAACAGAGAACTGACTATCACTAAGCATTATATAAAAAATCATCAGAATATTATGTTTACGTGTGGTGATAAAGGGAATAGTTACTGTTGATAAAGACGAACATATAAGCAAAGTTGAATTAGTTTTATCAGATACTGGTGAGTTTTAAGTTTTCTTAAAGTGTTGTTTTGTTATTGTTTTTACTCAGCGATGTTGTTTTCCCACTGAATTCTAAAAAAAGAATATTGTCTGAAAAAAAAAGGTCGCTATTTATTTACTCATATTTCACTATGCAGACGAAAATGATAATGGGGTTCGTATTAAAGAGAGTGTTTCACGTCTGCTCTCCCGAAGAGGTATAAGTAGCACACAGAAACCTCCTGAGTTTTTAGCAAACAATTTAATTTCAAAATAAAATTAACGAAATAAAATACACATGTCACAATATTGATGAAACAATTTGGACAATTAACACGTAAAAGTAACTACGTGGCGTCTCTCTAATGCGAGACTTCGGCAGGTATTTTCTTTCATTAATTTGAGTCAAAGTAGAACTGCGTGCTAAAAACCCAGGACGTTTCTCTCCGCTACTTACAAAAGTGTCCGTAATCTGCACATTGCGATCTGTCCTCTTGACCTAAAATACAACATTAATACGGTCGGAAAGAGAAATGGGAAGAGAATACTGCAGGACAAACTAGACGGTGCAAACGTTGATAAATGAATTCGGTTCGTTTACAGAGCTCCCCCCGCCCCGCCCCGTCAATTGAAAACTGAGAAGTTCGACTGCACAGATGGTAGTACAAAGCGTATTCGCTAAAACGGACAGTTTCTATATTCTCTCACTGGTGCACTTGCAAAGACCACGTTTTTTTTCTCTCTCGAGGGAATTAAATTGAGAGAACAAAAGGAAAAAGGTTCGCGGTGATATAGAATTCAAAGGGATTTTTTCTCATGAATTNGTGATATAGAATTCAAAGGGATTTTTTCTCATGAATTCAGAGGTCGCAGGTACCTCAATGAATAATTAAAAAAAGAATATCAACGACGTTTTTAGAGTATTTGCACCTTACCCAGTACTTCGGTCAACATTACAATGCATGTGAAGTTATAATAGATATATAAAATAGTATATCTCGTTTCAGTAGTGTCGCTGTATTTTGAGAGCGCACAACTCAGAAGTTCATAATATACATTTATTATGGTGAAGATAACGCACATGGAAAAAATAATAAGTTGGATAACTCAGCCTAAAGTTAGCTGTGACAGCCCACGCGTTGGCTGTCTAGCGAACAGACAGCTCCATTAGCTGCCATAACTTACGCTGTAGCTACCCTAAAAGAGTTTTCGTCTGATCGAGACTAATTTTCTGGCACTGCGTTAGCTACCGCTCTTTTGCCTGGAAGGAAGAAAGTTACATCAACAGCTTTTGGGTTTTGCGCGCAACAGCTCAACCCCGCTCAAAAATCTGACTCAGCTACAACAACTGTTGTTTGTTCTTCCCCGCCCAACTCGTTCGTAATTGCCGCGAAATGACAATTTCTTTTTTTGTCATTGTAGTACTTGTAAATGGGAAATGTAAAGTGCTATTGAATCATTTCTATATGGGGCGATATAAGGTAGAAGGTGGGTGGTAGAGGCTGTTCTTAGTGGGTGGGTCTGTTACTTGGGTCCTGACCTACAACTTGACCCATGAGGAAGTGTTAGAAGGAGAATGTAGTGGATAGAAGAAATGATCCCGGAACGACTCAGTGGTAACGCGAGCATGCTTGACGTGAGCTACCAGAAACTAGGAACATAGTTAAAGGGATGGGTGGATCAAGGAGGTATGTAACTTTTTTTCTTTTCGAATTGAGTTATTGTTAGGAATGAAAAAGATATGATTTGACCTCTTTTTGTTTTCTTTTTTTTTCTGTACTTGAAACAACTCTCTAGGAACCTTGTTAAACTAGATACTAGTATAATGAAGGAGGTATGTGACAACAACAAATTATGTTTCTGATGGAAGAAGGATGTATTTAACATAAATTACCATATACCTCCTTCTTCCAGCAGTCATTTAATTTTACCAAATATATCTCTGGTGGATAAAGAAGGTATGTAATGTAATATACCATATACCTCCTTCTTATATACCATGTACCTAAGGTCGTATGAACAATATATATTTTATTTTATTTTTATTTTTTAAACTTCTCTTAAAAGAAAAATTCATACTGAATTATATTTTTACCGCTTTTATGAATAGTACATTTTAGGAAGAACTTAATAAAACAACAACAACAAAAAGTACCGCAATGAAAACTTTAAGGCTAAATATCTCAAAACACACCCTCAACTGTTACACGCCCTCCCCCTTCATGCACTCATCCGTTCAATTAATACTCGTTATAACCGAGCAGCAAACACGCGCGCTGCATACGTACCAATTTGACGTCTTCGTGCTTGCGTCCCTCTTTGTCCACGTACGTCTCCGGAGCGATGACCATCTCGATGTCCCGCTTGCTCCGCTTCGTACGCTCCGGAGGAGGCTCCGCTGTGGTGTTCGCATCCGACTCCGGCGCCAGTCGGAGAGGATTGATGACTCCCTCCGTAGGGGTGCACTCGCCACCACCCTCCACTGTGGAGTACCGCAAGGATCAATTAGGGGCCGCACATACATTACATTATGCACAAGATACGGTTTTTTATTAATCAAAATATATTATAGATCCAATTAATTTTTATTGAATATAAATTTGCTAATTTCATATTGCAAACATTAATTTTTTACGTATATTTCTTCCGTGTACCCTACACGTGGAGAAAATATGTGATAACTTTCGGTCAACGGCTATGAGCCGGGAGTCGAACCCGGGATCCTGATTTAATGATACGAGTGTTAACCACTACACCACCCCGTCGCCTTCACACTATTTCCACGCAGACTTCAAATGTACACCATTTCCACCCAGACCTAAACCCCCGGATGACCCGAGACACATCCTATTCAGTGTGCGCTTAATTACCGGTTTTANTAACACCCCTGCGATCAAAGCAGGAGTTACGGGTTCGATACACGGCTCGTCGCTTTTTTCACCTGACCGAAAGTTATCTTATTTATTTCTTAATTTTTAAGTAAATTATATAATAATATTTATTGTCTGCTTGCTTGTTTCTGGCGTTAATAATATCGTCTATAACTTCACATTTATTTAAACATATATCTTTTGAAATAGTTTATAAACCTATCTAATCTTCCCCAAAAACCAAAGGACAGAATTTGTTAATTAGAGATTCTTTTATGTAAATACACTTCTGTAATAATCTTTTTAAATACGTTGACATGAAGACGACCAAAATAAGTATCCCTCACCCAATAAAATTCTCTAATGTCGCTCTCTAGTGAAGACTGGGAAATGTATATGAGAAAGTATGCGCTAAGGTTTAACACGCTTCCACTCCATTACTCAAGTGTAGATTACTTCTTCATCGCTAAAAAATTGCGAAATATACCCCATACCCATTAAGTTTTATTTTTTATTTTATTTCCACCTCGAAAATGTAGGGTCGAACTTTGGTACCCTGATCTATCAAAGTTTATCCTACGCTCTCTAAGAGCTGACTACGTAAGCAATCTTTAACGTCAAAAACAAATAAAACAATTCATTTGTTATGTCAAAGTTTCGATATAATATGTATCTTCATCAGGGTTACAATTCTAAAAACTCTGTTCATATCATCCCGTAACAATCCTGCACATATCCGCCTCCAAAAAATTACCACCATTTCTCTAAATTTCTCAGCATCCTTACAACCAGCAAGCATGATATGTCGGACACGTGCAGGATTGTTATGGAATGATATGAACAGGGTAATTTCGTGAAATTAGAGAACAACAACAACAAAAATAATAATATACTTAATCCAACTTAAGCCCCATCCTGGCCCGGGTTTTTCTCCCCATCCTGGCCCGGGTTTTTCTCCGTTTTTNTGTCTAGGGGCGTGTTTATTGTAACAATAAATCGTGAATTTAGTGTTATTTCAATTCTTATGATTTTTAAACACTATACTCAGAATAATCTATAGTTCGATAATAACTTGTACAAGTAATTTTTTGCTTAAAATTACAAACATATTGACATTCTATTAGTATTATAACTCGTAGCTAACTTTTTATCTTATCTAGGTACTTTTGGTGAAATTTTTGAATCCGCCTCTGCCTTAGGGCCCTTGATCGGAATTGATGGGATGGTCCCTTGCTTACTTCCGGAGAGTAAATTAGTTTATTGTGCTCCACGTGGTCATACGCAGTTTGTACTGTTTTTGACAATAAATTTATTATTATTATTATTAATCGTAAGCAACAAATAGCACCAATATATAGGTTCTAATAATTTTATCTCTCTATGGAAAATATTTGCATAATTGTAAAAATTCATTCAAAATTTTACAAAGTGGGACGAAATTAGCTCATTATTCTTATAGTCTATTTTATTATTTCCCTTGGGGAAGGACATCTAACTATTCACGTCTCTCTGATACAGCTTTGAGAAAACGTGCAACAAATTACATATTTTGATACTAAAATTATACTTTTTCTCTCACCACAGAGCGATTGGAGAATGGAGTGGAATATAGATGTTTCAAAATCACAACTCTACGTTCTCCACAAATGTAAGTACCTTTTTTAGCAATAAATCATTTTAACTTATTTTTAAATTGACTATAAAATTAATGTTCTGTGCTAAAAACTGCATTGTTTACTTAGATTTCTTGTCATAATGAAATGTTGTTGATTAAATTATCAAACTTTTTTGTAGTAAAATATTTGTTTTAATTTTTTTATCTCTCAACATTCCACATTTGAAAAGAGCGGTGTCCGAAAGATTCCGGATGTTTTTATTCAAATTCACAACAATTGCTCGTAAATATTACAGATTAAAAATACGTTAATATTCAGTTTCTCCATCTACAGTTTTGTGTTCTGCATTTTACGAATATCTCCGCACAAGCATAAATTTGGAATCGTAGATTACTTGAAGATACTTGTAATCGTTGAGATGTAATCGTAGATTTTTTCTCAAATGCATGTTTCCAAGAAATATAGATAGAATGTTTATTTGTTTAACTTACCCATAACTGTAAACATATTAAGTTTCTGGAAACTTTAAATTTTACGTGCAAAATCTAAGAAAAGTCTATGTAAAGTCTATGAAAATCCTTCTTTCTTTTCTCCTTTTGGAAACGCAACACTCTTATTTTGACTATAAAATATCGCAAAAGTTTATAATTTAATAATATAATGATAACAGACGTAAATAGCACGCTGAATTTTTGTAGTACAATGAAACAAATTCCAATGAAAAACGCTCATATTCGCTCTCAAATACACATCTCATCTGAAACTCATCCACGCTGTCACAAGAACAGGACATGCGACCTGCCAATAATCTCACATCCCCTGTCAACATCAAATCGAATGAATGCTACAATTACTTTCCTTTCAACTGCAGCAATATTATATTACAATACCACAAAACGGTTGACTTAACTTTGAATGACAAAGCAAATTCGACCGGGTCGTGGATTTCCGCCTGGTTTGTCTGTTAATTCAATTCATGACAAGACAACTGATAGGGCGAATCCACTGATTAGACGGACGTCATTCCACATCAATTAGCCCTTAAGGTATTATATCCGTCAGAGCGACTAGGCTGAAGTAATGCCCAAAACACGTTTCAAACAAAAGTTCACTATCAAACACTGCCAAGTTATGTGTCACTATTTTAGACAATCATTTATTCACTACTTTACGTTATGAATTCACCTTCACTTAAATATTTAAAAAATTTGAAAAGTTAGTAGGTGATTCATCTCTATTACTTTATTATTCCGCCAAAGTTTCGAGATTTATTCTTCTCTTCCTCAGTGCCAGCTACAATACGTAACAACAAAGATAGGAATGGTAGTCTATACATACGTTTTACATTACATTCAATGCATTCATTATAATAAAGAAATAAAGATGAATGACTTGCTTACTTTTTTAATTTTTAAATATTTTAGTGAACGTGAAGTAATAACGTAAAGTAGAGTATAAAGGATTGTCTAAAATAGTGACACATAGCTTGGCAGTGTTTGATAGTGAACTTCTATAATAGACAGATAAACCTCAAGTAGATGTTTCAAATAATAGCTTGAACCATTCCCTATCCGGTGGTATACATTTTCCCTACCCTTACGGCGCAAAATTTTCAATTATTTCACTTCATGATAAATTAAATGGCGTTTCTATGTTGCTCATTGTTTTATTCGTAGAAAGCTTTTTCGGCTGCATAGCAACCATCGTCAGTAACATACACTGAGTATTGAGGAATATTTTTGGCGAATGCTCAACTTCAGCGAACGACGATCTAATACCTTAAGTTAACTCAAAGCCTGAATTCAATATGACTGCCTGAAACAAAATGGCAACCTTTACGAAACAATTCCTTGAATACCACTCGCGTGTAGGTAGATGTCATTCTCATCAGCTGATAACGTGAGGTTAAAGCGTCCCGCTACTTCTTGCTAGAAAAATTTCAAGGAAAGCGTGGTCACAAAGAATGTAAGTAAAATCCAAATAAACATTAATAGTAGTAAAAAAAAGCGACTTTTTGATGTAAAGAAATACAAGTTAATAACACAACAAACAAAGACACAAGGTAGTATTCGTTCCACACTTTGCTCGATGCAGGAAGTACTGAACAGCGCCACTAGAGCAGGTGAATTGAATTGGTGTCCGAGGTTGGCAATGGATTCAAGTTCGAATGTCAGCCAACAGAACACGAGGTAGCTTTATCATTACTCCAATGGGCGATGGCGAAGTAAAAGCGTTGGCTACATTTAGTACAGGTTCTATACCAACATCAAGTCAGTTATACTGACAATATATAAATAAATAATTTACGTTCAAGAGAGCTGTAACTAACAGCGTATGACCACATTGAGGACAACAAAGTAATTTACTGCGACTAATACACAAATAAACTAATAAATAAATAAATAAATAAATAAATTTATTGTCAAAAAACAGTACAAACTGCGTATGACCACGTGGAGGGAAAAAAAAACTAATTTACTCTCCGGAAGCAAGCAAGGGACCATCCCATCAATTCCGATCAAGGGCCCTAAGGCAGAGGCGGATTCAAAAAATTCAGCAAAAATTCCTAGATAAGATAAAAAGTTA
>NNCF01131753.1:22481-33536 GCA_002313205.1 Laupala kohalensis | reverse complement strand
GGGGGGGGGGGGGGGAGAACCTAAAGACCACATGAAAGTAGAAATACCAATGCCAATATTGTGAGATTGCAGACTCTTCCTCTCGCAATACATAAGTAGGCCTTTCACTCGTGTCCGCAGAAACTTAGTGAGTTTACGTTTGGATGCTGCCACCTACATCAGACGATTCGTAGAACTAACATTGATTGATATACCCCACTGTGATGGGCAGATCGCTAGATCTCTAACCTTTGGCTGAAAGCACACTGCCTGAAGTTAGCTTTTTAACGGTTTAGAACAGCCAACGTGTAGGCGTCGCGGAGTGCAGTTTGGAATGGGAGGAACTACGCACGGTTACCTCCTCCAGAATACATTTGACAACACCGCGATTTCACTCCATTGGTTACGTCGCTTTCTCTCTTCCTTCACCGCGAAGACTATACATCGACATTTGCCTGTAACTTAATTACACCAAAAAAAAACACAGAAAGATTATACAAATGCACTGAGAGAATACGTTTGGATGTGAGATGCAAATTCTGAAGAAGGAGAGGATTTCTCTCAAACTTCTGACGTAACTTCTCATTTTGGATGTCATATTCAAAAGTTTGGACAAATCCATTCCTTCTTCTGAATTTGCATCTCACACCCAAACCTATTATCATAGTGCGTTTTTATATTTCTATGTTGTTGTTTTTTTGTGTGTGTAAATAATGTAATCCCAAGACACGTCATTAGTGTTTCTTCAATGTGAAAATATATTTTCTATAAAATATGTTTGTTTTCCATTTAATAGAAGTAATAGCAATAATTATTAAAATGATTTTGATTTACAAAGATTTGAAATGTGGCTATACGAGGGAAGAAGAGTCTGTGAAAATCTCGATCACTAATTATGAAAAAGTATCGCAGGCGCTTCTTCAAAGTCGTCAACATTATTAGCAGTTTTTTTAATTTTTTTACGTCCAACCATCTCACAGAACTACAGTATCTGAAAAGAAAGACATTATGCTTTGTTCACAATGCGTCACTCACCCTGAAAGCGTCATCTCTGCCCGTCGCACTACCAACACCTTCATGACAGCAGGGAGCTGCGGACTGCCCTCCGTCGACGTGGAGTTGGCGAACGTGATGATGCTGAAGTGATCTTCGTCTTCTCGGATGTCACGTGGGTCAAACATCACCAGAAAGTTGATGGATTGATCGCGTTTGAACGGATTGCCCAAAGCGCACTGCACCAACGTCGCATTCGCAGGTTGACAGCTCATCTGCTGGTTCTGCAAAGAGAAGGAGAGAACAAGAAATAAATAGAGATTATTGTAAAAAAAATAAGTTACAAACTGCGTACGACCACGTGGAGGACAATAAATTGATTTACTCTCCGGAAGCAAGCAAGGGACGTATTCCATCAAATCCGATCAACGACCCTAAGGCAGAGACGGTCTTAACATTTCAACACACTCCTACGATAATAATAAAAATGGTTCAATACTAGTTATATTACTAACAGAATATCATCAAAATTGAAGTTAATAAAACGCAAGAAACTAGTTTCACAACTTTCTTAAATTATTTCGCGTCTTGTTATACATTGTTCAGGCCATCAGGCCAGCTCTTCCATCTAGCAACACATATATTGGGAAGGATATAGATATTGCCATGGAATCTAATAGCGTTCTACATTTACTACTCCGGGTGCGCACTAGGAGTGGACAAATACGCCATTGCTCCACCGGGAGGGTGTAACAATCTGAAACGAAATCCATCTTCTTAATAATTCTTTCTCTTTTGAAAACGACTAATTCTGAGGAGCATTCAGACGAAGGGAATAGACAGTTTTTGCGTTGAGTACCTGTGAGCTACCGTATACCCTCATGCAAGTTGCTTCTGCGCATGCGCAGAAGTCAGTGGTACACTAACATTCCTAGCGTAGTACGTTACGACGCCTCTGTTTGCGTATGATGTTGGTGGTACGCTAGTGAGCAAGGTCATGGCGGATTCTGGTCTGAATTTGAGGTTATGTAGTTGTCTGAGAGCTTACGCGAGAGATTTGTTGGTTGTGGGTGCCGCACGACCACCTTTGCCTTGAAGGTTTGGATTTACAATTTTTTTTACGCCATATGCAAAATGCATCGATTACTCCAGTTCTTTCCACGTTCGTTACGCGGTATGCGTCACCGACATAACGTATACGCTAGGAAGCGTGTACGTTATGTAAAAATCCTCTATTATTTGCTTTTAACTCATAACATTCGTCATGCATGCGTTATCCGTAGGTTCACCTAACCTGAACGGCAACGCCCTGTGCAGTCGTTCCACTGAGAAAATTGTCAGAGCAAGTCTGGTTGCTCTCAGTGCGTGGAGAGTCCTCGCGAGGTTACACACGCTGGTGCCTACAACGCTCATTTACGAAAACGTTTGTAAAATTTAAACTATTCATCCGAACTTCGCGATTTAAGAACTGTCTTTATGTTCATGAAACGCACAAATTGGTCAGGATACATTTTTATCTACTTGAATCACGCTTATGTATCTTAAGTCATCCTACTTTGCATCTAAGAGAAATTCGACTTAAGAAAAAAGATTCATGAACGGAAATCCACTGTGTTCATTAGTTTATTGTGTATTAGTCGCAGTAAATTACTGTATTGTCCTCAACGTGGTCATACACAACAGTTCTCCTTACAATAAATTATTTGTATATTTATTTACTTATTTGTTGTCAGTCTAACTGGCTTGATGTTGTTATGGAACCTGTTCTTAATGTTGCCAACCCTTTTACTTCGCCATCGTCCATAAGAGTAATGATAAGAGTATCTCGCGTTCTGTTGGCAAGACATTCGAACGTGAATCCATTGCCAACATGAGACACCAATTCAATTCGCGTGCTTATGTAGCGCTGTTCTGTACTTTGTGCATCGAGGGTGTGGAACGAATATTACCTTGTGTCTTTGTTTGTTGTGTTATTAACTTGTATTTCTTTACAGCAAATAGTCACTTTTGCGACTACTATTAATGTTTATTTGGATTTTACTTAAATTCTTTGTGACCACGCTTTTCCTGAAATTTTTCTAGCAAGAAGTAGCGGGACGCTTTAACCTCACATTATCAGCTGATGAGAATGACATTGTGGACCGATGCCTGCGCGAGTGAGTTTCAAGGATTTGTTTCGCGGAGGTTGGAAATTTGTTTAAGGCAGTCATATTGAATAATTTTAGGCAAAGTATAATTTGGAGTATAACTTGGAGTATTTTAACATGGACATTTTAAAAACCCTTTTTCTTTATTTTACGTTAACCTGTCATATGAAGCCGCGAACTTTATACTGTGGAAATAAGATATCTTTTGTCAGCTCAGAAGTTCTTAGTTCATTTTTCCAAAAAGACATAGGAAGGATATCTCGTCAGTGGTTCCCGTTCAGTAATACTGTGTGAAAGATGATAGTCCCTACTGGAGCTGCAGTGTTCGAGGGAAGATAGAGACGTCAGAGGCCGAAGGGCTCAAACACGTCAAAATCGCGAACGACAGAAAAACGACAGAAGAACTAATAGTCAGAATTGAAGGGGGGGGGGGACCGGATGAAGGGGGTACGTAACAGTAGATGTAATTTGAGATATTTAGCCTTAAAGTTTTCATTGCGGTACTTTTTGTTGTTATTATATTATTAAGTTCATACTTAAATATACTATTCACATAAGCTGTAAAAATTGATTCAGAATGAATTTTTGTTTTAAGAGAAGTTTAAAAAATAAAAATAAAATATATATTGTTCATACCACCTGAGGTACATGGCATATAAGGAGGAGGTATATGGTATTTTACATTACATACCTCTCTTTATCCACTAGAGATATATTTCGTAAAAGTAAATGACTGCAGGAAGAAGGAAGTATATGGTAATTTATGTTAAACACATCCTTCTTCCATCAGAAATATTCTTTGTTGTTGTCTCATATCTCCTTTATTACTCTAGCATCTAGCTTAATAAGAATCCTAAAGAGTTGTTTCAAGTACCAAAAAAAAAAAGAAAAGGGCCAAATCATACCTTTTTCATCCCTGACAATAAATCACTTTGAAGAAAAATGTTACATACCTCCTTTATCCACTCACTCCTTCAGTTGAGAGAACAGAGAAGAAAGAATGACCTCACAAAATTAAGAGTAAGAATAATGCACATACCTTGTGCGAGACATGAATTTTTCATTTCTGTTGCTCTATTATTACGTCCGCACTCAGGCGAGTGTATACGGAAAGAAAGAAACAAGCGGATGTAAATGGACAAAAATTTGTTAAAGTTGTGTATATAAGCGGAAAAGGATATTGTGGGGGGAACAAGCAGATGTTTAACGTAAATAAGTCATACGTCAGTATTTTTTAAAATGTTTCTCACCATATTTTAAACAGTGTCATTATGTGATGACTTTCGGTCAGGTGAAAATGGCGACGAGTCGGGAATTGAACCCGGGGTTCCTACTTTGATCGCAGGGGTGTTAACCACAACACCACCCGTCCGCCTTCCACAAGCGTACACCATTTCCACCCGAATGACCTGAGACACATCCCCATGCAGGAGATAAGTGAACCAGGCGTCACACAGTTCAGTATGCACTTAATTACCGGTTTTACATGTACCTGACCTAAACTTATCTCCTGTATGGGGATGTGTCTCAGGTCATCCGGGGTTTAGGTCTGGGTGGAAATGGTGTATAGCTGTGGAAGGCGAACGGGTGGTGTTGTGGTTAACACCCCTGCGATTAAAGTAGGAACCTCGGGTTCAATTCCCGACTCGACACACTTCAGTCCATACCCAGCTCAGCATACAAGAGAACAAACTCAAGGAAACTAGACCAAAGTGTTTCGGTCCGCTATCAAACTGCACCAAGGTACGAAACTACTGTCGAATGGAACAGCCAACAGATTGAGACACTGTCGCTAGTTCTCTTTGTTTTTAATTCACGTGTGAGACGGTGACGCTTCTTGATGCAAGGTAAGTATCCGTAAGTCATAATTAAGGTATTGTAATTCAAAGCTACACTGCAACATTTTCAGATTTCACTTTCCAAATAGCATTAAACATGAGCAATCTCATGGAGCTTCCTACAACATGAAATCGAAGCCCACTGGTGATGACGCAAGAAAACCTTCTATCAAAATAATCTGAAAATGCGAGAACGCGAAGGATTAATAATAAACACGAAACCACTTGATGACCTGTAGCTAATTTGACGAAAATTGACCTCTAAACCTCGGGTAGTTCCAGGTCATAAACAAGACTACTTCAGAGAACATTATTATTACTTTTTTTGAAATATTATAAATACTGGTATTAATAACACACGTACAATAATGTTTAGATTTCAAACATATTACAGTGTAATGAAGGTCGAGTTGCAAAGTTGCCACATAGTTTAATAGAGTGTATCTAGAATAAGACTAATTTATATATTACACTGAGATTGAAGCAACGACAGTTTTTCCATCATCATGTACTCCTTCAGCTAACAATGTATCCTCATTATGTCGATTAATAGTTAACCTAAATACTTGTGTTACTGTAAAAGATAAATCACAGCGTCTAGTAGCATGGAACAACGAACGATATTTTTGTTAAATTTTGTACGGAGACGAGGATTTAATTAGTTAAATTGCGATAAGAAAACGAATTACCCACGCGACATAACCGCACACATTGCGACAACGAGGAGAACTGTTCTTAAAAATGTTCTAGCGTGTAAAACATTCATAAATTACTTTTATTTACCCCCCAGCACTCATTAATTTACACGCCTTCATCAAAAACATCTACGACCATTCATCCCACATAATTATTCGCCAGATGGAAAAGCACTATCTTGGAATGTACATGAAAGCTGTGAATATGGACACCCTTTTGCGTCAGAAATAGATTATACAAACATTCATTTAGCAACAACGAGGAGAAATCCGACCACCCGCTGAAGTCGAATGCGAGCGAAAAGTAAATGAATCGCAGTTATTTAACTAACATCGTGTGGATGAGTTATAGTACCCGCTCTCACACTTGCTCTAAGCGTAAATTTTCCTTCTGAACGCTCTCTCTAGGGAGGAATTTATGGAAGCGAGGCGAGGGATGAGCGATACATTAGCCTGAAGCTCTCATGAGCAAGTGGCCACTTCAAAAATCTTGTTGAAGTTTTGTATTTTATGAGCATTGCTCTCCCAAAACAAGTGAACCAAAGTGAACAACTTGATCAATTGTAAACCGGAACTAGGGGACGGGGGTAGGGCCTAACTGGGGAGTATTTTTGTTTAAAAATTATGGTTCTGCAACACAAATTTAATAAAAATTACCTCTAAATAAAATGCATAAAACAAATAATGAACAATCTGGTATTATTAATAACAATTATTTATTAAAGATATTATTATGGTATTATTGTTTTAATATGGTAATATTAATTACGTTTATTTTACAAAGTAAGCCATTTATCAACTTCAATTTTATCTGTAAAGAGTTCCAATTCGGGGGGGGGGAGGGAGCTATAGCCCTCTTAGCTCCCCCCTCCATAGATCCGCCACCGTGAATGGTTAATTACATGTAGATAAGCTTCAATAGCACGCTACATTTCCCATTTACTAATACAACAATAAAAAATATTTAAAAAAACACCCACACCCCGATTAGTATATATTATTTCACTTTGTCTATTAGCGTTCAAGTAAAGTTCGCAATCCGTATAATTTCCTTTTACTTACATAGGACACCATAGAGAAACGGAAAAATATTTAATTGAATACGTCGTCATAATTCGGTGAAGATGTAAATAAGCGCTTGGGAAAAATTTCTTATTTAAATTCCCTCGTGCAATTTGTTGCAATTTGATCTATTAGATTCACAGGTTTCCACATTTTCTTCAGAAAACTCTGAAATAATTCACATGTACAAAATCGTTTACTCTCTTTCGTGAAGGAATTAGATGAAAGTGCAATATTAATATGTACGAATTTAATATTATTTTAACTTTATCGTTTATACTAATTCTTCGGATAAAGCGCAAATTTCTGAAAACTAATTCCATTCAACGCTTTAAAAAATTGATTCATAATACAACAATGGAAATTAACGGATAAAATATAAGTAAAACACTTCTTCTACTATTAACGTTCATTATAAATAATTCGGAATAAATAAATAAATAATGAAAGAGACGACCATATTTTATATGACGGAACGATATATTGGAGGATTAGTCATCAATAAAAGATTCTTTTTACAACGCCAATGTTCCGGCAATTTATTTTGCCTTCATCAAGTCTCAACCCATGTGTGCTTTACCAAAACATGCTTTGGCAAATCAACTCAGTTTTGATTTTCAAAATGCAAAAATTATATGTGTTGAACATAATTACAAAAAGAGATCAATTAAAGAAATGGTTCGTAAGTTAAGTGATAGAACTCGTAACATACAAACTGATACTGACAATTTAAGTAACATGTACAGAAATATTATTGACAAATGGGTTGGCAGCAGTGGGAGGGTTCTTTTGCCATGACAGAACTTATGAATTGCCATCTTTACTTTTGTTTTTGACCTACACCAGGAAGGTTGTAGAGATGTATTTATAGGTTATGGCTGGTGGTAATTGATGATGGTGTGGTTCCGTGTCATACAGGTATGTTGTTTTGTATTATAATAAGACTTTTTGGGTATGTTTTTTGCAACAGCTATTTCATAGTTAGTGAGTAATCACTGATACATTGTTTGTGTTAATAATGTGTTTCAAAGTTGTACTAGAAATAATGTAAACTGTGTTGATTTGCCAAAGCATATTTTGCTAATGTACACATGGGTTGAGCCTTCTGATGAAGGCAAAATAAATTACCGAAACGTTGGCGTTGTAAAACGAATCTTTAATTGATGGCCAATCTTCGAATATATCGTTCCGTTATATAATATATGTTGGTGAAGATGAACATCGTAACTATATATTTTGTGATAAGAATTTCACAACATTTCGACAAAATTGTGTTTTTATTTACGTATAATTCATGTTCAATTGTTGTTATAATTTGTATATAGCACCTGACGAAGACTTGAACACAAAGTCGAAATGTGGTGAACTTTAAATCACAAAATATGAAGTATTCGTCCTTCTTTAATTGTTAACATGTAAACAAGATAAAAATATGTTCAAAACGCAACATCACTCTTAATTGGCGAAGGTTCTGCCTTTCACAAACACTCATTTTTCACAATTGAATAATTGCAGTAACCTTTAAAAATGCTTTTCCCCAATCAAAACACACTTGCCAAGAGCCGATGCCAATAAATTTAAAAAAAGACTCGTTAATCAAAGAACGAAGTATTGAAATGCTTACAAAGCAATCAACCATCGAGAGGTACAATAATTGAATACACAGCTCCAAAAGTGTGGCAGTTAAAATTATTACTCTCCATAACAATTCTCACGCAACAGGTAGAATCGGTAACCGAACATCATTGCAAGCTGATCGTTCAGAAATAACAGCCCTTTGTACCCATTTCCTGTTTTTTTTGATACACCATATGATTTACTTCACCATTATGTAGTCTGTTTAAAATACGTTCACCTAATACGGTATCTATTTGAACCCATGCAGAATAGCATAAAAGTGATTTCGTTACGACCAAAACGTCGATAGATTATATATCCTAATATCCTTTTTTAATTCGTAATTCCTACTAATTCCATCTGGAAAGCAATCAGTTTACCAAGCAATAACTGGTGTAAGTGGAATTAATGAAAGAATCAGTAGTAATCCTCCATCTAATTAAATAAATAATTAAAAACTTACGATCTTTTTTTGGACGAATAAATTATTATATTTTATGTGAATAGCTCACTACGTTTCGACGTGGATTTACGCCGTCAGGTGTTCAAGTTATAACACATTATAACAATAAATATAACAACAGGACAAATAAAACATGCCATAAACAGAAATATAAAAATTATTATTATTAAATAATTACTACAAACGTTGTATATCAGAAATGGTATTAATAAAAAAACCACCCGGGAGTTTAAATCTACACACAGACACCGAGAAGGTATCTGGTTTATACAATTCGATATTATAACATGTTTGTGTTTCTTCTTTTTTGTAAACATATTTTGTGTTTATATTTCTGTTTATATCATGTTCATTTGTCCTGTTGTTATGTTTATTGTTATAATTTGTTATAACTTAATCACCTGACGACGGCGTAAATCCACGTCGAAACGTAGTGAACTATTCACCCAAAACATAAAAATTATTCATCCATAAAAAGTCGTAAGATTTTAATTATTAATTCAAAATTAAATATTATTTCAAAATTTGATTTCAGTTTTTAGTACTTGTCACCACATGTTTTATTCAAATATCTTCTTCTAATCCACATAGGAATTGAAACGGGAAACTTAAATGGGGTATCTCCACATTTTTTCTCATTCAAGAAATAATAGAATACACGATCTGCCACCTGGAAATAATTAATCCCTCTTTGAACATTTAATGAATTCGTCTTTTTATTTCTCTCTCTTTTTTTTCGACAAATTCGACCGGTGCCTGAGCTCTCAAGTCATCCACTTTGCAGAACCGCAACCCCACGTACCACTCGAAGAGAGCTTCTCCAAAGAGTGAGTGAGGTTAGGTTGAGCCGTGTTTACCTTTTCGTCCGCCAGTCTTTGATGCTTTCGTCCCCGCAACCTCCCACGAGGAATACCCGCGCCAATCACAATATCAAAAAACGTGCAGTAAAAAGGTTAATGACGTAACGTTGCGAGTATTTTTCAACAAAAATTTCGAGAGCTTATAATAGTTTTTGTGTGTCTCTTTTGACGAGTGTGTTACTTCGAACACGAGCATACTATAGTCGAGGAAACCGACAGGACAAATGTTATGTTTATTGTTATAATTTGTTATTACTTGATCACCCGACGACGACTTAAATAAAAGTCGAAACGCAGTGAGATTTCTACAAAAAATATAAATATAATTCAAAGTCCATAAAATGTCGTGTGTAATTTAATTAAATAAATAATTACAAACTTAATGGACCTTAATAATAGTAGTAATCCTCCATCCATGTTTTTTAGCGTTGATTCATCATAACATCCCCCAAATCCGTTAACTCTTCCGTCAGAGTTTGCTAGGAAGCAGTTAACCCATTAACAAGAGTCGTCCCGAACATCTGTTAATAACCGAAGAGCGAAATGTTCTGGTATCGACCTGAAGCTCCCCCCAAAAAAAACAGATGTAGCTGTCGCATAATAAATGAAGCGAACCAGTAAGCGCCGCTGTAACAAATGACACTCTGTGAACACCCTGACGACAAGTGAAAGTTGTCCGACTGCGATTTGTATTCTGTAACACGTTTAATTACATTTGCAGATTTTGCCGGGTAACGATAATCGATAGGCGAAATGTGGTGCTGTCTCCTAAGTTTGGATTGGCCAACTGTGCAAAGGGAGTTAAGCCTCTGAACGGATGAACGAATCCCATTTTCTTGAATTATTACATGTAAGCAAAAACCAGAAAATTAATGTTTATTCCTATTCCCGTGTTAAACATTCAACTGAACAAGCTCTGGGCCAGTATAGGTGCCAGTCAAGAAATAGTCGATTTTATAATAACTTCCTTTTCATCAAAATATATTCTCTAGAATGGCTTAACATAGATTCCCTATTACCTAACAAATATTGTAAAGATGACTATAAAACACTGTAATTTAGAAAGTTTTAACGGGAAAGCTATCCCGAATAATTATACATTACATTACTCTAAATTAAGAACAAGTAAGTAAAAAAAGTAACACTTTTAAAGACAGATTAAAAACACCAGAACTGTCGACAGTGCTTGGATTTTGAGTCTCTTTTTTTATGGAACACTAATCTGTTAATTACAAATGTATTAATTACGAATTAAAAATAAATATACAGTATTCATCTATTTCTTCCGTGAAACCTACACGTGGAGAAGGTATGTGATAACTTTCGGGTCTCGGGTACGATTCCCCACTCGTCGCCATTTTCACCTGATCGAAAGTTGTCATACACACACACACACACACA
>NNCF01131751.1:67591-115720 GCA_002313205.1 Laupala kohalensis | reverse complement strand
TATCCTTTTCTGAATTCTGAAAGTTTGAATACTCTGACCAGAATTACCCCAGAAGGTAATGCCGTAACGTAAATGGGAGTAAACGTTTGCAAAATATACGCATTGGGAAATACGTGGACTAACTGCGTTAACTAAGATTGGGAATGCGTAACACAATTTGCTTAATTGGGAATTAAGATTGACAGCGTGACAATTCTATTTGAGGTTGCCATGAATATGGAGACCTAAGTACTGTGTATTCGTAACAGCTTTTAATTGTTTTCCGTTTAAAGAAAGAGAAACCCGGGGTAAAGATTTTGTGATTCTATTGTGAAATGACATAGACACTGTTTTGTCAGTGTTTACAATGAGACGATTTGCATGGATCCAAGTCGAAAGGTTAGACAAAACATTTTGAGCGTTGGAGTGTTTACATAGTAAATTAGTGTCATCAGCAAAAAGAACCATTTGCAAACTGATGTGAATGATGACATGTCGTTCACATATTGGGATAATGTTTTAATACTAGACCGGGAGTCAAATTACTTGAAACGTATTATTCAGAAATGTTACACATGAAATTTTCTAAAAGCACATTGAATTAAAAACTGAAACAAACAGGTTATCCAAATTTTATATTTTCTTTTGATTTTCTGTTTCGGTGTTTTGTTTTTCATGTTATTTGTTTTTCAATGGATTTCTTTTATTTGTATACGTAGATAAGTTTTACTTTTTTGTTACCAAGTAAAGTTATTATATTTGTTTATAATATATTCACATGACGATGGCAGTAGTCCATGTTGAAACGTTGTGATATTCAGTATAAAGTGTCTTCATAAAAGGTCGAAATAAATATTCCAATTCAATTATGAATGTAGATGTCAATGTCTATAAATACTTCCATCCAAACCCTAGTGAAATTGCCTACAATTACGAGAAATTGAAATATAATTTTTAATAGTTTTAATTTAAGAAATCGTGAAGAAAATTATTATTTTTAATAATTGAAAGTGTCTGGCCGTAAAATTATAAATCAGTTTCTAACTCTAAATTTTGAATTGTCATTTATTTTTCTCAATGTTTCGTTGGTGGAAGTATGATATCTTTGGGTAACATGGATGGGTTAATGACTGATTAATTTTTACTTTTGAAGGTGATAAATTGTTTTTTTTTCTGCTTTTAAATGTCCTGAAACGTTCGATAATTTTCACATCAATGGATTCTTTTTTAATATGCTGTATTTTATTCGTTTTAGCGGAGTTTATTGTTAAAATTTGAGTTATACCGTTTAATTAAGTCAGAATATTAATAATAAGCAAAAAATCTTTTTAATGAGATCTTATTTAAGCCATGCACTAAACGAATATAATAACCTTAGGTTTTTATTAGGGTAATGGATTGCTCAATGCTAATTCCTTCATAAATATTTTAAGTTACTACATTGTAATAAAAATAAACGTTCTTACATCTTTATCGCTAAAAATTATTAAAAGTTTTTATGTTGAATAATTTATCTAAAAAAAGTTAGTAGCGCGAAAATACATACGTCTGCACGCATTTACTTACCTTCCAATCACTGTCAGGACATTTCACTGGATTAATTTCATACGAGTAGTAATTAAGTGGTACCTACTTTTATGTACATTTCAAACTAACGCTATGAAAAACAATTCAATTTGCATACACATTAGTGTTAATTTTAAATTTGAACTATTTTTAAACAATTTATAGTCCTTTGATATTAAGGATCCCATAGCATAATTTTCCGTTAAAATTCGGCAGTAGGAGGGCGAATTATATATGGTGAAGCTAAGATAAACAATAAATGTATGACAATTTTTTTTATCACAGATTAATTATAAGCTAAATTTTTTCAATTCAAAAGTGCCCCAACAATATATTTTATTATTAGTTTTATAATATATTTTAGAATTTTAAATTAAGTGTTGTATTGTCCTAACATGTTTGTAGCTAAACTATTCTAGGTATCAATTACTTGCATTTACTTTTTTATATAATTTATTTTAATAAATTATTGTATATCAATATTGAAATGAATATTTCGATTCAATACTTATTTTCATTTTCATTTGAACATTAGTTTGATGATCAGAGAGGACGGGAAGTGCCTTCAACTATGTTTAATAAGAATCACCACAAACCAGGATACAGTCGAAATTCGACTGGGCAAAATCCTTAATTACCTTCAAGCGAGCACTTTCATTTACTCGAGTGGCAGGGCTATATTTAGAATGGAGATGTGTCCTCGAGCAGTAGATTCAGTTCAGTGACACACAACTTGATTGCATTGACGTTTGCTTAATAGAACTGATTAGAAAACGCAGCTTTATCGAACTGCTTCAGTTCTAGCAGACACAATAATTTTTCGAACACTTACATCATTAAAAGTGAAATAAAGTGATAAAAATCCTTCTCAAATATTTGTCAAAGCCTCAATTAGGAGTGCTGACTTTCAAAACCGTGGTCACAAACATTACGTACGGTGGTCTCGAAGTATTTGTAGCACTTGTGTCAGTACGAAGTACTAGTAGCTACGTTTATATTTTTGGTAGAACAACACCAACTCCGTATGACGTATAAATATGACTCCGCGAGTAAAAATTGCGGTGGAAAAGAGAAAACATACTACACTTGCAAATTGGTACGATAACAAGAGCCTCGTAGTATTTAATGTTAGTAAATTTAATGATTAAGGCAGAGTTTGAAGAAAACGATCCATATAAAAGTTTATTACTAAAGTTTTTACATTATGGTAATAATTAAAACCTGCTGAAAATATGGATTTCATTTATGAGTTGTTGTTTTTTTTGAAGACAGTATGGTATCCATTCATAATTGTTCACAATTGCAACGAACCTCCTCACTAACGAAAAATCCATACATTGCAATCAGAGGTCACCGTTGTTTTATTTCATTAATTTTCAAATAGATGAAATGCCCATGATTCACTCGGAAGTTTTAATTGTCTCTTCCCGACTGATTTCTCGCCATTTCACGAAGTGTGATAA
The DNA here is from genome assembly GCA_002313205.1 of Laupala kohalensis. Taxonomy (NCBI): domain Eukaryota; kingdom Metazoa; phylum Arthropoda; class Insecta; order Orthoptera; family Trigonidiidae; genus Laupala; species Laupala kohalensis. Next base: position 112,712 of record NNCF01131751.1, on the reverse strand, counting down.
TAGAGAAATCAGTAAACGGAGTATTTTCAAACAACAAATCGAATAAACTTATCTGTTGATATTTCCCCAGAAACAGTCCACGCTACCCTTAGCGACAAACATAATCCTCTGTACCTGGGGACTTAAATGAAAACTTTTGTGGAAAAAGTTTCACGCGTACTCTACTGAACGGAGTTTCTTAGAAAGTTACAAAACTTTCACAGTCCTATTTCTTAGGGTTGGATATTGTCGCAGAGGTAGGTTTTATTTTCGTAAGACATTCGTGTTTGGAATGAGAGTTAAAATACCAGAAAGGGCATTATTACATTCTATACCTCATAATTACTAAGTGATCAATTTTGAGCCACTCAAGTTAATCGCCCATTATGTTTTTTTATATGTACTGAATTTAAAAAATATAATTCAGAGAATACAAATATTGTATTTTATTTTAGTAATAATTACCTCCGGGTATTTTCTATCTCTGTATTCTTTGCAATCGTAGTATTTCCTATTTTGTATTCTGCAAGAATTCTAAGATAAATAAATATAAACTTTTCATTTGGACAAGGAAATATGAATGGCTATGTAGTTTTACGGCCGGTTGCCACCTGACTCCAAAACACTGATCCACCTTTGGACTGTGAGCGCTGTCGTTGGACCTCTAGGATCTCTTCCGCCACCTGCTCTATTGCATTACCGTGCTTTGTAATGCAACTCCAACATGATCCCTTCACCCCAATACGTGGGGCTGGCTCGGTGTTGAGTATGCCCCTTCCGCCCGCTCCGCCGTTCTAATGGACTCCATTTCCGCCTTCGCAGCCGTTGAGGTCTTCTGCCGTTGCCGTCCTCTTCGCTGGTTTTGGTGCACCCCGGGTATTTAATTCCCCCGGTGCACACCTGACAAAGCCAGGCCGGGTATTTCCCTACCCACCACCTGAGGAGGCGCCCGATGGGGGACCAGCAACCCCACACGGGAAATAAATATAAACTTATTTGAAGTAAATTCTCATTTTTGAGGGTCAGGATCTGGATAGCGAAATAAAATAAAATTTAGGGGTTTTTAATGGGTTACGAAAAAAAAAATTGTGTTTATCCATTAACAAGTTATACATTTATTTGGTTTTTGCCTTAAAATACGTTGTTCGTATGTAAGTCAATAAATAAGTCGAAAAGTGGATAGAAGCAATAATAATCAAGATAACTTCCTGACATTTATTTCACTTTTCGACGTAATCACCCTGTACATTTAGACACTTATCCCATCTCTTCTTGAAAACCTTGTCCTTGAAAGCCGGTGGCAAAGAAGTCTTCTGGTTGCAGTTGCAGCCAACATCTTTGATTACATCATCATCAGTTTCAAAATGACGCCCCCCACCCGAAATTATATTTTAGGGGCCTAAACAGATGAAAGTGATAATTACGAATGATTTGCTCTACACGCTGCAGTTGACATCTTCGCAGGACGACCAAAACGCTCCACGTCTCTGATACTTTGCCTTCCCTTGTTAAACTTCTGAATCCATTGAACACAGCTTTCCGTGAGAAACAGTTGTCACCATACATGGGATGCATTTCGCGATGCTTCTTCTGTGGACAGTCCTTTGGCCATCAAAAAACGCACAACTGCTCGCTGTTCTTCTCGTAAACACTCATGCAACACTATCGCCATCGTGCACTGGCTGTGACTGACTGCGTGCCTATATGTCACGTAGTCTATATGACAAGCACTCATATGCTGCCATCTGCTGGCAAAAAATGCGCTCGTAATGTAAAACGATTTAAGAGCCTTATATATTGACTTGCCCTCGCATTTCATAACGGAAGTGAAACTGAGAGGACTCTAGGAATTACGAGAAGAGCTAAAAAGAAAATAATATACGAGGATTTTGAATGTTGGATTAAAACACTAAATGCACTTCGATTTGAAATTAGATAAACATTGATTCATGATTTTTCACACTGATTTGGATTATGACAAACGCTCTAATAGTTCACGTTCTCACTACCTGTGCGCCAAGTACAGTCGAGAGGATCGAAAACTCGCCAATTTAAGGAGTCTTCCATATAACGTCGAAATATATCGGCGTTGGATGTGGCCGATTTCGTGCCTGGAGTGTAAAGAGAATTTAATGCAGATATGCTAACTAGTAATGTGAACGAGTATATCTTGATACTTCTCGAAAATTACATAAAAATGTACTAGTACAAGATCCCGAATAAGATTGACATTCACCATCTGTTTTCCTAACGAAAGAAAATTTTTATTACACACAATATGTAAAGCGGATGGATAGCCTAATTATATCAGATCAAGGCTACCATGTATTAAAATTATGTTTTTGTTTTTAAAAAATTACATTCTTCAGTTTTCACGTTGAAATATATATTGAAATAAATATAATGTTAAAGGGTATACGGCAATATTACGTTGTCGAAACAAAATGAGTCAAGACTCTGTTTGGTTGTGGGCGAAGTTTAGAGCGTACTATTTTCTGCGAAAGAGTGCGGATGTTTTGTCCTCTTTTCTCCCAGAATCGTACGCACTCCACTTACTAGTTTTGCTGGTTTCTCTATTGCATACTGTCCTTCTATTCAAATATTCGAATATTAAAGTAATTTATTTACGTATTACGTTTAATAACAAATACATTTCGTTCGAGAAAACAACAACAACAAAACATGGGTGAAGGACGGTCTTCTTCGGGTTCTTAGACATTAAGTTTTAATGAATCCCCTAACGGGAACTGACAAAGATCATCTTATGCAAGTAGACCAGAACATTGAGTTATCTGGAACAAAAGTTGAGACACACGTTTATCATTTCCATAAATATTTATCGAACTCACGACATTTCTGTAATTATATTTTTACATATAATCCGCTTCATCGTTTAATTACCCTGAAAATTGGTTGTAACCGAAACTATTTCATTTGTGTCAAGGCAGCCGATTTATTACGAACGTCACAATACATCTTTCGTTTTTAAACGTGTTTAATTGTATACGTCCATTGCGTTTCTTCCAGCCGCAACAAACAAAAATTTTTCTACTTGGACGTACTCATCTCAATACCTAAAATGTAGATAAGACCGGATTTCCAGCGATATCTTGTAATTAAATTATCTTTCAATCAAAAGTAACATATATCAAACCTTGAGAAAATATTTTTAAAACTCCTTTTAACAGATATTAATTTTTTTTTTCAATATGTATTTTATTTTTGTGTTTGTTGTTAGCGATTTCTTCTCATTCAATTTAACAATTAATTTAGCTATATAACTGTAATTTTTCTTGTGGTCGCTGATGACTTGAGATGATAAAATGCGACCTAAAATAAACAAATTTAAAAAATGAAGACGGATTCACCGCGTGGTCAATTAGACATAAAGGTTCTCTTCCGTGCGGTAGTTAGTGATTGCGACTGTCTCTTGTCTGATCGTCAACACCGGTGTGGTTGGGTCCCTGTCCGCAAGGGAGTGTTGTAGCAATACCAGAGGTGAGTGCGGACTGAAGTATACAATATCGTGATCAAGGAGATGCAAATACTTGGCATTTCCAGTCAACGACTTAGGACAAGGGAGTTAAGTGAATTGAATACCTTGTGGGCAGATATTTTAAGGGGAATTCGTAACGAAAAACGTTGGAAAATGAATAAAAACTACATTCAGCAGCACTGGAATCAACAGAAATACATTTTTGTAAGGAAGAAAAATAATAAAATTTGATGAATCTTTTCTCTAATAAGTGATTTCGAATGATTATTTGTATTGTATTTATAAAAAAATAATCATTTAAAAATGGATTCTTGAATTAAAGCTTTGATACGTGCACTCGATTTCGTTTGAAAAACAAAAACAAATAGCAAACACATGCAACCTCTACGGAGCAAAACATACTGATTCATTATTTCGAAGGAAATGTATGAAAACACGACAAAAAGAAAAAAAAGAAAAAAAATTAACACATTTATCTTTACATACATCCTTCTAAGTATAAGTGAAATGCAGACGTATTGTGATGATCATCTTTCCAGATCACGTTTATGTATTTTTCAAACTTTTTTAGATTCAGGGGATTATTCCCACTGAAAACTACTCCAGTTTTACTTCACTATAGTGTGACCCCGAACTACTCGTAAAAATTGTAGGTATGATAAAGCACATAAATGGAAACCAAAAAAACATTAAGGTTCACATATCCCGAAGAAGATATAACGAGACAGGCACAAATAACACAAGACAAAAAGGTGTGTAAAGCGCTTTATTAGAGGAATTAAGAAATGATTACGGTGTTCAAAGTTCAATAACAATAAACCGCAATAGATATTCCAAGTTCTGTCCCTTAAGAGCGATACAGACCTCGCACTGAGGTTGCATGGATTGGCGAGTACGTTCTCCATGGAGAGGTTGGTAGCAGTGGATAATATTCATTTAACTTCCGCTTCTTCTTTTGATGTAAAAATGTAATAAAACAGGAAACAACAAAACAACCAACTCAAATATATCATGATTATGCTCGTCATTTGAATTTCCCTAGATTTCGGTTTATATCTGAAGCAAATCTGTTTCAGCGTCGAAATTGAGGTTAGTAATTCTTATGTACCTATAACATTACCAAACTTGGTTGAAATGATTCATGTAATAAATGGTTTTCATGAAGGTATTTTCTTCTTTTTCCTGTCCTACCATAAAGTATTTGAAGTGTCAATGCTTTGAATATTTGTATTGCATATTGTTCCTGTGATGTTTTGCCTAATATATTTATTAATAATTGTTATGTTCTATGCGTAACATTTTGTTTGGCAGTAAAATAGATAATACTGAATTAAATATGACTACAAGAATGTCCAAATATTTATTTGTTATTTATAATGATGCAGATATCATTTTTATTCATTGTTTGAGTTATCACACATTAATGTGAATATTATATCATAAAATGGAAACCACGTCCTATTGTAAGATTTCTAAATTGCATTTTGTTATTATTATTATAGTACGAAGTGATGAAGAGACGCATATCTAAGAACACAATACGAATGATTTAACTATATCAAGTCTCATTGCTATAAAATGAATAGATTCATAAAGTAAACACCTATGCCCATTTACTCCCATGTATAAGGGGTCTCCCTAGACGTTTGCTCGATATCGCTTAAGGCCACCTAACTATTCTATGGTACATAACCTAAAAGTGAAATGAAAATCAAAAACATTAGGGCTCTTAACGATGCGTTTTGTTTATTGAGATTTCTGGGTCAAGAGTATTTTTCTTCTGACAGGATTTTAAAATAAAACTGCGTATTTTTGTACGTTTTTGAGTGGTGTTTAATTTAATAACACTAATGTAGAGAAATATGGAAACTAACAAATGAATTTAGAATATTATTTAAGAACCCCGGGCAACATCAGGTAAAATGAGCTAAAAAACCCAGAACTATACACAGGTGTTTCAATACCTTCTATAGGGTAAAATATATCAATTCACCGTACCAATTTTTCTATTCATGTTGATGTACTTTTTCTGTGTTTATTTAAAAATGGAAAAATATTTTCTTAATTTTTGTTTTATTTGTGAGTTTTTTTTAAATTTTGAATGTCCAGTGATGATTGTTTTACGTTTCTTTTAAAATCCAGGGCAACGGCGTGTAGTTCTGCTAGTCATGAAATACTTATATCTAGCAAAATTTATAGTCATACAAACACCAAAAAATGTGACAAAGAATATCATGATTGTGTCCTATTATGGACTTCAAAAGGAGTTCAAATAATATAACCTTATTTCCAGTTAAACCCCACATTACGAAGCTAACTTAAACGCCCTCCTAATGTAAGCAGTCACGCTAACGTTTTCATGATTGGTAGGAACGCCCCTTCAACAATGGGGAGAGAAGAGGATTTCTCCAACTTTCCAGCTCAGAATATACTGAGACAAGATTTATGTCCACCACATTAAGGAGATAGATTTAGAAGTGTTGAAATAAAGGTTTTAGAAGTACAAGTCTTCCTTTCTACGAAGAATAGCTCCGTCAAGATCAATTCTCATACTGCTTTTATTATATGTTGTAAGATACATAAAACTTAAAATTTATGCAAGTTTTTTTGTTTCGTAAATTGTTATTCACACCTGCATTTTTATCCCTCACGCACGGACGTCTTACTGCGATAATAAAATCGAATATTAATGCTATAAACCGGAATACAACTTCTCCATAACAGTAGTGATGTGCCATTTATACATGTCATTGTGTGAATAATTTATGGGTAAATTTTGATATTTTTTAAGTTACCATGATTACATATTATTTGACTATAGTTTAGGTGCATGTATGCAACCTGTAGGTGCATTAATTGTGTGGTAGGAAAGAAGTTGACGTCATTAAAAAGATGAAATTAGGCCACTAAAACAAAATAATGAGAGAAACATGACTTCTTTCGATACGTCCATATACAAGTATCAATTTTCTATTTTCTTTTTCGAATTAAAAAATATCTCCTGCCTGTATTTTTTATTATTTCGGTCAAGAAACAGTTTTACACATTCGACATTCAAAACCGCCTCAAGAAACAGTTTTATACATTCGAATTTACCTAATAAATCAAGTTTAGATTCATTTTCCTCTCAATTTCCAGAAGCGTGGGGGGCAATGATATCCAAATGGGAAAATGTGGCACATGCCAAATGTTTATAAAATCTGTAACAAAGAAAGCATGATGTGAAGGAATAATTTAATGCCGAAGGTCTTCAAGGAGCTGGTAGTTGCCCCCTAGCGAGCAATGATAGACAATGGACTATTACTGAAGTAAATACCAACGAGATACATTTAAAAACAAACTGGGAGTCATCCTTTCCTCCATTGCCAAAAAATTTCTTCGATCCAGGAAGAATGATTCAATTCGGTAAGGGGAAATTTTTTTTGAAAGATGAACTGGGCATTTCTGTCATCTCACGTTTCATTTAATTACGTGGAGCCATAGACTGCTGTCCCTGCAACCCACACAAATCAACCTCTCATATCATGATTTATTTCGAACTCTCTTCGAAAGTAGATATTGGTTACCAGAGTGTTCCGATTTAAAATTTCAAACTGATGCTTTTTCTAATAGAAAAAAATCCAACATTTACAAGTCTTTCAGCAACAGTTAATATTTTAGGAATATGAAATCTTCAATGACAACCTAGAAATTTCATAACAGTTTTCACTCGAAAGTCATTAGATGTAGTAAAATATGGTTTCTATTTGTATTTCCCACTTTATAACTATTTTATTTATATTGAACATCGACGATCCTATTATCTGGAAATCTACACCTTTATTAAAGAGCAGCCCTCCTCGCTGTCTTCTATTTTTCCTCTCTGTCTATACGAGATGTCTTATAGTGAGGATCAACCCTCCGCGCAATATTGGCACAAGATGATGCGCTGGGAACACACATGTTTCGAAGGAGAAAGGCGCAACGAAGAAGAAAGAAGGAAAGACACGTTACGGTTAGTGCTCGTAAAAGAAATTTGATATCCAGCATACAGGCTGGTTTACCTTAGAGCTCCATACGAAAAAAATTAAGCAAAAAAAGAAAATTCTAGGGACTTGAGGGTTGATGAAACGTTGTGAAGAAAATATATTTAGAATCCGAAATTTATAAAACTCAATAAGTTTTCATTTGATAGATCAGTTGGTGTGTTAAGTTCCAGTCTAATTAAATTAGATTTCTCTTTTGTTTAGACAGTAATAAATAAGTTGTCCTATACCAAATTCGTTAAAATGTGGAGAGATCTCGAAATGTTACACTAAATATTCCGTACATAATACTCATATAATATGAGTGTAAAAAGCGGATGAAATGTGTTTTGCATCTCTATTTGATAGTTTAAAACATACAAGTTTACAATTTTGAGATTCGTTGCAAATAAATTCAGTATGAGAGACATTTTAAAAAATTTACTTAGAATTAATATGAAAATACTTTTTAGTTGCGAGTATTGTACACAATGAGGGTCAGTGTAGCGCAGCTGATAGCGCGGTCGGCGTTCAAATCCTGTTGCGGTCTTGTGATTTTTACTCTCGCCTCAATGTTCACAATGACTCCGACCTACTCATTGTACTCCAAGATAATTCCGGACTTATTATGAGGACAAAACGCTTGAAATGTGACGCCAGCAGGATTTCTTCCTCCTTGTGCCGACACCAAACAATTGTAAAACTCTTCTCTTCGTTACAAACATGACTCCTTTACAGCTTCCCGCAGGAAAACGTCGACCTTAACAATACTCAGGAGACTTTCGATACAAAAACCTACCACATCTTGTGAAGGAAAGTGGATTTAAAACGTGGATCTAAAATGGTATTTATTTATTTTCAACAACTCTGTAAACCTACCCCAGAAAAGGTAATTACAGGTGATCACAATTCAACGAAGTAACATATATAAAAATATAAAAAGTTATATAAAAATATAGGACCGGAATAATTAACGGACCGGAATTCACCTAATTTACCTAAAAGGTTATATTAACGGGCCGGCGTACATACATTCAAATTGACGAACTTGCAGGAAGGCTGATAGAGTAACAGCAATTCAGAGGACTGCGCGCGATCTGAGAAGCGGATGTGGGTGGACGGAGAAGAGGTTAAATAAGAACAAAAAATCAGACCGATGTACAATACTACTAGGTTAAACTATCGTTAAACATGTGCATATGATACATAGAATTCAAGTATAATGTGGTTGATATGTTAGAAATATTTAACCAAAGAAAATAACGAGGTGTGCATAAGATCACATGGTATAAGTTAAAATTCTTGTTCATTACAATTATAAACCATACATCTTCACCTATATAAATAAATAATTTTACCCTGAACAGATTTAACAACTGATGTTAAGAGAAATCGAAATTAAGTACATTGATAGTTCACAGTGGTTATTAAATCTTGATTGAAATGAACAAGTACTCGAAAAAGATAAAAATGAAAAATATACACAAATAAATATAGGATATTTATTTGTGTATATTTTTTAAAGTATAAATTATCGTTCTCCACTCATGAATGCTTATTTTTCATGTATTGGTGACATTACCAAACAAAGTTTAATATGAAGTGCAATTTATGTACGTAATACCGTTTGTTGTTGACAAATGCCATACTAAGAAATCTCATGGAGACGTATAGATTTTCACGGCTAGCGTTTTGAATAATAATATTTTCCGGGGCACTGAGACCGATTCGGGTGCACAATGACCCGGACAATATTATTATTCAATGCTAAGTAAGTCTGTTATGGCGGAAATTGTTTGAAAATGAATAAATGAAAACAAATGCCACCATTAAAAGACTATATTTTTATATATTTCACCAGTAAAATCTATAGTTGTTTTCCTCTGGTACATACATTTTTAACTCCCCGAATACTACAAGTTAAAAATACATAATATAATAAATTTTACAAAAAATAAAATGCTGTATTTCTCCTCATGCACATTCAAAAGTAAATGCGATTTTCATGACCATCGATTCATCTGTATATTTTCATTTGATTTCAATTTCTATTCAAGCATTGAATCACTTTGATGATGTTTTGAACAGCGAAGAGCATGGAAAACCACCCACTGATATGTAATGCGCTATAATTCGATGGTATTACAAAGTCATATCATCATTTCATCTTCAGTAGTAGTCGTGTCAAGCACTTGAATAACTTTCATTAATATTATACCTTTGATACAAAATAATTATTTTATAAAAAATTGTACACACAAAATTTTATCAAAAAGTTCAAATCTATATTTGACCATTTGGAGAAGGGCAAAGTACTGGGCTCAAGGGAAACAAGCAAGGGACCGCCACAATAATTCCGAACAAAGTACATCAAGGGTATTTGGTGGGGAGCGTTAAAATTACTAAAAAGCTAACTCGTTACACCGAAGTCGAATCTTTGGTTCTTAGGTACACTCTTGCTCTGTAGTCAAAGTTACTCAATGTTTTTCATGCAATGCAAAACAACACAATTACTTCTGTCATCTGGACTTGAAAGAAATGATGAGACGTTTTTCTCTTTTCACGTTGTAACGTAACTTTCTTACTTAATCGACCGTTAACCTTTATGAAGATATACGTTCGCTTAAATTTTACAATTATTTGTCACACGCCAATTTCGTTACACATTTTATCCGATCACTAGCTTTTTCATCACAACTAATGCTGCAATACCATTAAAATTCTGCTCACTGCCACAAATATATTTACCATTTCCATTTATGCTTCCACAATATCTCTTGTTCTGCCGATTCATCTTCTCGTGATATACCAGCAACACGACTGTTTGGGGAAGGAAGTTTTATGGTACTCACGCATAACTTTTACTTAGAAGCTCACCTCCTCTCATAAACTGTACCCACCTCAGACCTTTCCCTGACGTTCAAATCAAATTTGAGGGAAGATGTCCTCATACAAATATTTTATAGTTGTGAATTTTCTATGCGTTTTCCCTATGTCACCATATAATGGGTCAAATCATAGTTGATACTGCTCAAAGCAATTTTTTATGACGACAAACATTTGCCAATTTCAACCTGATTAATCATCAAGACGGAAGTAATTGAACATAATAGAATGAATCTAGGAATGAAATCACACCCATACATACTTAACGAATCAAATCCTCATTCCTTGGTAATAGTTTTCATGCCTTTTTCTATTCATGTCATCACATCGATAGACAATTTTATTGAAATGGAAACTTTGTGTTGATATATCGTCTCCATTTATTTTGTTTGAATTTGGCGAGAGCTTTTCCAATGGAATATCCATCATCGTCAAGTTCAGAAAATCACAATTGACCAGAATACAATCGATACAAAATTATAAATATACGAAATAAAATAGAGTCAATTAATACAATGAATTAGTAAGTCAACAGTTTTGAATGGATTCTCCGTTGACGTCTTACCAGAAATGGAAAGTAATTTAATTCATTTGACTGCCTTCTCCGTAGTAATATTTTTCCCTCACGCAGAAGCTCATTTTAAATCACCGCATTCATTATTGAAATAAAGCGTCTCACCGCTCTCACGGACTCCGTCGTTTTTTTTAATAACATCAACGGCTCAGCGTCGTCGCACCTCAACCTCAGGCAGTTTGCAGAGGATATTTCTCCGCCTCCTCCACACCCGAAGCAACGCAAGCCTCTTCTTCCCTCGGAGTCGGGTCTCAATTTATGAGCTCCTCGGTCTGCGCCTCCTGGCGACCCGCTGGGAAAGTAATGCACTGCACCCAGGATGGCATCCATCTCATATGAGGAGTAGTTGAGCCAGAGGTCGGGGAAGGATGACGCCGGTGGTAAGGGGATAAGACTCCCAGCAACTTTTGATCTTTTTAAGGGCCCTCCACTTTAAACTCGGTATATATATACGTGACGGGTGCTATAAAACGCGTCTTCTTTTTGTTATGTCGTTGGAATATACTCGTACATGGTTAAATTATAACACGGTCTTTCACTACATATTCCCTCGTGTTTTTCTCGCTTCTCCCGTGCGAACGGAGAACACTTTAACCTTCCTCACACGAACATTATTGTGATAATATGATTTAACTGTTTCACTTTTAACTTGTTCATATTTTATTATAGACAATCATATTGGATTCTTCAACTAGTTTTTACCAAGACATAATATATTTATTCATTAAATGAAGTGATGAACCAACAACGTTCCGAAATAAATTCTGTCTCCTCGTCAGGTTGCAATTATTCTACACTGATTCCTCATTGAATTGCAAGTCCTTACTCAAAATTATGTTAAAATATTTTGTGAAACACACACGTCTTACAAAACAATAAAAACAGTGTTTCAATGTTGTGAAAAACTTCTCATAGAGCCGTATAGGGCTGTTAAACATTTACATTTTCCCATCGTTAATCTCTATCCCGGTCCTTCTTCCAGGTGTTGCCTTCATACACGTTGACCGTCATATGATAGTATCTATAATTTAACTGTGCTATAATAATTCTTCCGTCGAGAAATATAGTTAAAATTTCGTTTTTCGATCTGAGTATTACCTGAAATGATGTAATATTGTATGTAGTTACGAAGTATAACTCGTGAATAAATAAATCTACGAAATATTATACAGTAATCTTTTTATACAGTATAATATACAGTTTTATACAGTATGTTGCTGTATAAAACGAATGGAAATAAGGATGTTGAAATTAAAGGTTTCTACTTTATAGAGAGTATGAGCAATTTGGGGAGTATTCAATTTGTGGTATATTGGTTAGGCAACCCGTGGTATTCCTTTTTGTTTATTACTACATAGTTGAGATTGGGAAGAAACAAAAAGTGGAAAAAAAAAAACCAAGACTTGAAACGATGTTCTTTAAACATCTCTTACACATATACTGATAGAAAAAGGTAATCGTTTTAATTTTATACTTCACCAAGACACACATTAAGAAACCAATTATGAAGAAATGTTTGGATAAGTAATAGAAGCATTTGTACCATTACCACTCACATAGATTTCATGCAAAATTATGTTTTGTCCATATCTTGTTTTCTATCGGATCAAATCAAACTTCTTTTAACACATTCTTTTAACGATAAATGGGGAAAATTTGTCCCTACCACTAATTAAAGAAGAGTTATAATTTAACACAACATTTTTAGCCGTGGAATCTTTAAAAAAATCTGAAAAATGGATGTCCATAATTCACGGAAGATCAATACTATCACTTTCATCGCAGGTCAAGTTCAGAAATAGAAAGCCCGTCATGGACAGAGCTCCGAGTCAATATCAGCGGAAATCTTGCTACTATAAGACTTGCTACTCAAGTTCTACTATGAGAAGAATATGACAAACTTAAATGTTTTTCCGTGATTCGTAAAAGAAGAGGGTGAAACGATATTTGTTTGTGATTTTTTGATTTCTTATTTTGCAGAGGAAAGTACTTGATATGTGAACCAACAAAGTGATTAATACGTAAATTATCATCAAAGTAAGTAGCTCATTTTCTTTTTATCTCAAACGTTTCCTCCTGTTTTGCCCTCCTAAACGAAAAATTACTGAAGAATTAACATTAAATGTGAACGCAGTAGATCGTGTCCCCTAACATTTCTTTTTCCGGTTTCTGAAAAGGAAAGAGTCATACTACATTTAAAATATATATTACGAAAATCATGAAAACAAAACGACACTACTAAACAAATAGTTTTGTAGTAGTAGAGAATTACAGATGTACGTCACATACGAATTAGGAGAAGGAATGTTTCGGAATTCGCCAGTCTAGGAGATAATTCTCATTTTATTAAACTATTCTAGTTGTCAATGAGTGCCAGGTCTGGGAATGTGTTGTCTAGAACAACAGTTGAATACCCTCTGTACCGAGGAATGTCACGACTGCACGGGAAGCATGAGGTCGTGTACTGATGAAAAGTTGCGGCACGGAGGGCTCGAAGATAGCACTGAGCCACGGACCTTAACACGCCAGAAATGTAACGGTGGCAGTCCAGATTACCAGCTACGCGAACAAAAGGATATCAGGATAAGTACACAATGGTATCCCACATTCCAGGTGCTCGGTCAATGTACACATGACGAACGTTGTAGATGATATTTCTATATGTTTTGCGCGCTAGCGCATAAATGATTTGTATATTCCAGCATGTTTCACCTTTTATGTAAATGACCTGTTAGCTTCGTGCTTCACGGTGTAACAGTTCTAACGACCAGCAGTGTAGATCTAAACAGTTCCCAGCAGTTCTTCTCGTTATTTACCCGGAATGATGCAATCGATTTTTATGAATCTAAGTTCGAAAACATTTTAATACCCTAGTAACATGTTTTAATACTATAACATTCTGAAAATATGACTAATTATTGAATTCAAGCCATTATTATTGGACCTCAGTAGTTGGTTTTATGTAGTAATTAATGAACGTTACGAAAAGCAACTTTATAAACAATTACAAAAACCTTCAATGAATAAAGTTACTAAATCACATATCACCAGGATGCCAGCAATGTGACCGCTTCACATGATCACCAGGATGGTACGGAAAATCAATACGAGTCCGTTCAGTGGAAATGAATCTATTGAGAAGTATAGAGAAATATTATGGTGTCGTAAGGATATGTTTGAATGAGTGCTTCAAGCGAGAAGTGTACCACTCACATACATGGTTAGCAAGCTTAGCAAATAAATCGCGTAAAAGAGCAGGGCTCTTCCTCTGTAAGGATGCGAGACTCCATAGCTACCTGTACGTCACCTACTCCCTGTTCAATGACAGGTCCAGAGAGACCCCCTGTTCTCTAAAACGTTTGCCAGACCGGTACACCCCGGTCTAAACACTGTGTGCCTTCATCGACCCCGTTTGTTCGCTCTTAAGGGAAAATTCTGCCGACTCGCAAAAGATAAGTATACAGTTGAATTTTCTCAGAATATATCTACGACGTTTGTGACTCTTATTTTTAATTATTTATTTCTTCTTCTGAATTATTTAATTTGTAGTAACACGTATAACTGCATCTATTTCAAATTCCTATTTTCGTATTTTAGTTTTCTCCCTTTTCTCGAAGACGAGTCATGAGCGAAATGCTAAGAGTGATAACTGCAGCAATGCATCCGATGTCCAGTCTGACGTCGCGATGGCTGTTGAGAAGGCCTTGCACTCACCTACCCTTCTTCAATCCCTGGCCAATATCCTCGTGGAGCTCGTAGGGGAAAAAACTGGAAGCGAAGCTTGAGGAGGTCCGCGTCCTTAAGCAGGAGTTGAAAGATCGAACGAATCAGTTGAAAATGTATAAACGGAGGAACTCTCTCAGAATCTTTAGGTTAGAGAAAAAAGAAGGCGAAAACACGGATCAGATAGCTATTTCTGTGGTAAAAAAGATAAGTGTTCCACTTGATCTTGTTGATATTGATAGGAGTCATAGAGTAGGTCCTAAAACTCATGGTAAAAAAGACCTATAATTGTAAAATTTGTCAGTTATAGAAAACGCCAGGAGATATTCCGCGCAAAGCATGTCCTGAAAGGATCAGGCATCACCGTGCGGGGCGACCTCACGAGGACCCGCTTCGAATTACTGCAGGCGGTGATTCAACGCTTCGGAATCTCCAATGTGNGTAAGATGCTCGCAGTGCTCCCCCTTTTTTCCTTGTCATAAGCAGATACAGCAATATCTGTTCCTGAATTTCTCTATCATTACTTTACTTCTATCCGTTTCTTAACCTTTTAATATCTGTATCTTTATTCTACTTCAATACTATACCCGTTATTTCGTTAAAGTGCAAATTTCTCTTTTCTAGTTCTATATATATTTATTCTTATTCTTTCTCCATAATATTATTATTTTTCTTCTTACTCCTTCTCAATAATATTATTTTTCTAATATTTGAAATTATCACTTCTTCTACTTTCAAATTTATTTATTTCACGTATAAATTACAACCTTTCTTCTATCTTTTTTTTCTTAAAAGTATTTTCTACCCGTATTACTTCTATTACTCCCTCTCCCCTTATACTTCTACCTCTCCCATTCTACGTTGTTTTAACTTCCCAAATGTAAGATATTGTATAATAAAATGTCCTGTAATTTGTAACTAATTTTTTATGTAATTTAAGATAGTATAATGTAATCTCTAAGCGTTATTTTATTCTGTGTAAAATGAAATATATATGCTAACTATATTTATATTATTGTATTTATATTATTTTGTAATGTTTCACTTAATTTTGGTACAGTCGTTATGTAATGTTATATTAATTTTTTCTGCAAAACTCTTTTTTCCTTTCTAATGAGATTCTTTTCCAACAGGTACTACAGTAGTTTATAAATCAATTTAATCTAATATTATTTTATAAATTATTTGTTATATTCGGCCTTAAGCCGCCATCCTGATTGGGGTTTTCGCTGGGTTTCCCTCAATCGCTTAAGGTTCAATACCGGGATGGTTCTTAGCTTGTTTTCCCAGTAGTTCGTAGATATAGTAAATACCCTCCCATTCAAACTAATTTTGTAATGACATTGAAAATATTTTTAAAGTAGTTAGGTGGAAGAGCAGACCTCGGTCCGAGTCTCGCCACTAATAAAATCATTTATTTATTTATTTATACCACCATGTCCAGAATACCCGTTAAACACCCTCGCCTTCTCGATGTCTGCTATGGAACTTCCCCGATGCGTGCCGGCTAGCCATGCTTCTGATGTCTGGTGCCTGTGACTGAGGAAGTTCATTGGGAAATATCCAGTCTAATTCCCAAGACTGCATGGCATACGTCGCCCTATAGGAATCTCCCATAACTCTAACGGGAATGCATTCCCACGACGCATGTTTACGGAGGAGCTATAGTGAAAGAATTAATGAGCGAATCGAAAAAGTATTTAAAAGTGTGAATATTTTCAACAGGCTTGAGAGACTGCTAACAGATGTCATGTAAGTCGACCGTACTACCTCCATAACTATTACATTATTTTCGTTGAGTCATTGGAATACTTTCTAAATCAATTAAATGATTACCTCGAAACTATTTCTTCGTAAACGCCTGAAATTGAACTCGGTGCATAAGATAGATCTTAAGACTTTCTAAATAAGAGAAGATAAAAGAGCAAATGATTTGTAATAAATATAACTAGAAATCAAGAAGTAAAGTTACATCATTTTTAAATGAATGAATAAAGTATCGCCTTCCCTTTATGTAATTCTTCTCGAAATGCTGTTATCTCGGAAAGGCAAAGGCAAAAAATGAAAACAAGAAATCGTAGATACTTTTAATGTTCTAAAGTATGATTCATCATTTGTGCGATTTGTTCCATACAGTTACGCAGAAAAGGAACGAAACATCTAGGGGACATTTGCGTATTATTGTATATGATGATGATAATAAAAAAAAGTATTCGCCAGTGTGAGATTACTCTCATTTTTAGAATACTAGTTATTGTTTAATTTGTTTGTTTGGTAACGCTTATTTCTCCGACATCATGTGGTTGTGTTCCTGTGAAAACAATATCTAAGATTCATCCTCGAGAGAGCGCCCTTATTTACACCGTAGTAGTAATCCTCTGCAGCACTCATACTCTATGAAACCAGATGAACAAAGCACGGTAATATTGAAATAGTACATGAGAAATGTGACGACATGAGAAATGTTAGGAACGTTTCATTCCTACATTATTGACCTCTCCTTATTGATTTTGGTATTAATTCTTGATGATTCTTTAATCGAAAACCATTAATAATATTCCAAAGTACGGACACAAATAACTTGTCTTGATGATGCCCGAAAATGCATTCAAAACGTTGATATGTTATTTATGGTTTTCAATTAGTGAATCCTAAAAAAATCTGCCACCACTTTAAATTCTTTTTTTTGTTTGTATATTCCATGTGAAAAATTACCTCAATTTTTAAAATTAGTTTTTTTCCACTGGTTATCTTGTGTTCAGAACGGCACCTAAAATGTAAAATAGATTGTCTATAAAAACGTGCGTATTTTTTACGACAGTGAGGTAACAAAACTTCTAACAAATGCGCACCGGCATTGAATATCGGCTCATGTTTTTTTGAAAACCACTGAGGTGGGATTTATTGTCCCTCCAGGGTATCCAACATATGTTTCATTTCTCCCTTTTTCCACTAAGTTTCCATTAGTCCGTTTTTTGTTGGAAAACATGTTTAGATCTATGTTTTGTAATATAAATGCGCGATTGGAGAAGTACGTACATCTCTCTGTAAGGCTCAGTTTTGCCGCAGATTCTTTACCACACACCACGGAATTTTACCCAAACAAAAACATAAAATAATGAATACATTATTGATTCGTCACATCGTTATTAAAACCCGCCAACGAGGACACCATTTGCAGCTTATCATCATAATGATATATGCTAGATATAGTGACAGATTCATGAATTGTAAAATCACAGTTGAAAGAAATATACACTTTTTAATTAGAATTTTTGTTTAATGAGGTCTCTTCTTTCACCTTTCGATGTATGTACAATCAATTTATTTTTTATTTGCATTACAAATTTATTTTCTAACATACTGTAAGATAAAACCACGTACGTCACCGAACATACGTTTCCTGTCAAATACATATTGTAGTTTGAAGTAGGATATCGAATCGAAATTTCATTCCGTCCAGGTTCAGTAACAACACAAACTTTGGTTCGGATCCGATTTCAAACCGGTTGGAACAGCTTTTTTTCGCTGATGCCATAAATACTCTAATAAAACTTAATAATATTAAAAATTGTATTACTTTTTGATTGCCTCACATTTAAAAAAGTTTGTTCATTTAAATCAGGGAAAAAGGTTTTCTTTTCACGGTGTTGATCGAATAATAAAACAAACTTACATACATCGCTTTAAATCACAAAATATACACTGTTTGTCGTGTTGAAGGTAGTAAATCGTGAATTATTTATTTAATTTGATAATATGGACGTTAATTGTAGTATAATACATACATCGCATGCACCTGGCGTTCGTATATTGGGTTTTGGGAGGCGAACCTGGTGGGGAAAAGTCCAGAGCACGAGATTCCGGTTTCGAGTCTCGATCGGTCCCCATTTTTACATGTGCACAGACGATGCAACTTTTCTTTCACGAGACGTTACTTGGAAGCCTAAGAGTTCTAGTAAAATAATTGACGTTTTATGATTCACAGAATTATGCATGTGCGCTACAATTTGATATCTACCATAGGCGTGCACATTGGTAATGCTACGGCCTTAAGGCGCCCCTGAGATAATTCGTCTCGTTGAGTTTTTTCATTAGTACTATTATTTTCATTTCTAGGCAATTTCGTGAGGATTTTTTTACTGTTGACGGAGAAGGTAAAACTTCCAAGGTCCCGGATCGTAAAGGACTCTCCACCAACAACACTCCGTAATTCGGTAAATTGGTTGAATAAGGTAGATAGAAGGACCACGTATTCGAATTCCTACAAAGTAATACGCAGTTTTCCCACAATTCCAGTCACCAGTTGCGAATGTGAACGGATCTCTTCAAAATTAGCAGTTATTAAAATAAACTTTGATCTACGCAAGAGCGCTAAGAGTTTCTTGGGTTTTGCAGAGCAAGATATTTGGATAGCAATTGAAAGTGGAGATGTTACAGATAAATCATGGAAATGGTTTCATAAATAAAATTAGTTCTTAAATTATATTTCGACTTGTTTCTTTGAACAATAATACCACTTTCATTTTAGATTAAATAACAAAACTGTATGAAATGTTCATAACAATAATTGCATTCTTTTGAATACAATAAGGATAATAATAATAACAATAATCTTGTTTGGTTTTGTTAACATTTCTCTCAACACACCTATTATTGGCGCCCCTGAAAACGTCTGCCATACCAAACAATTTTCCCTGTGCACGCTTATGATATCTACTGTACAATTAATTTTATTGTTGGGTCACACAATTGATTCAATGAGGTTTAATCAAACCCACAAATATTTTCATAATTAACTCAATTTTCGCCTCGTCAATTCATGCCCATTGTTTGGAACAAATGCGTAAACGGCAGATGTCCCTATTATCGAAGTCACCATTCACTCGAGAAAGCTGAGGTGCAAATAAGCTCGAATTACCCAAGTTCCACCTATTGGGAATACGCGGGAATAATCCGACATTTCTGACGTGTATCTGCTTCAGTGGAGCTGCAGATGTGCCGTCTATTCTCGCCGCTGCCTCCCTCTTCCCCATTCTCAATTACACGGGCAGCCACATGACGTCCCAAGGGACAAAGAAGATCGATAAGTGGGGCAGAACCAGGCACTGGGGGCCACGAAGGAGGAGGAGTGACGTTGAATGTGGGAAGTGGGAAAGAGACAGAGGTTTACAGAGGCGAAAAGAACCGTAGAAAAGAAAGGAATCCGATCGGAGACGATGGCGATGTAGTTCACTAATCAATCTATGAGAGGAAGAAAAAGTGGAGAAGGAAATTGATAAAACAGAAAATCAATCAGGAGACTTGTTTTAAGTATTTTTTTCTCCTTGTAATCCCATTCCTTCCATTGAATGAGATTTTTTTCTCTTCACACATCTTTTTTTATTATTCTCATTTAAACATAATTAATTGTTTTTATATTAAGTATTTTAATATTCTGAGAGGAAAATACAGAAGTGAAATGTAAAATAAAAGTAAAGATTTATCCATTTTTCTTGTAGTTTGATCGTTATTACGAAATTTAATTATTGTAAAATCAATGAAGGCTGCTTTCAATCAATCAGACAAATAAGAACTAAGGAACAATGATTTACCCAATCCAGAAACGGAATCTTGAGTAAAGCAGGTCAAATATATTTATTCATAAATAATTTAATAATAAAAACGAAATTGATATTTTAAAAATACTCGTTTCAAGATGTAGTATAATTTTTCTGGATGATCCTAAGCTGGAATTTCTAGACTTAATTCTCCATAAAATGCAGGTAAAAAAATAAAGATACAACTTGGTTATGTAAGGAACTAATTCTAAAATAAAAATGATAACATGTTTGCGATGCAAGGACTTTTTTAAAATCTGAGAACTTTTAGAGTTTGAAGATTATGAATGTGAAACTTCTATTGATGATTTCCTTCACCCCCAGGTGCATTTCTATGAATGTGTTTAAATTACACACACTTGTTTTCTAAATATCAATCAATCATCAGTACAATCAGGTCACGATTTTTTTCAGATTTTGGGGTTATTCACAACTTGAAAAACTAAATTTTTCAGGTCTGCTAGTAAATAAGAAATTATCGGTTACAACACTTATTATCTGAATGTGTAATATCACTACAGTCAGGACAGCGTTCAAATGTTTATAAACACGTAAACACTTATACTAGGAGCCTGCGTGTTCGATTTATTTTCCGACAATATTTGATATAATTGAATGATTTTTCATCATTATTCCTAAATTAATATCAAGGCAATATCTTTCAAGTATCAATATCTTCAAGGATCATGGTGAAAGAGTGTGCGGTGACTCGTCACATAGTTTCAAACACTACCGAATGTCTGGATAGTTCATAAGTTAATAACAGCATTCATTCTCTGTATCAGGACTTTGTGGAGTACAGAAATCTTGATTAGTGGTGAAGAGTATTTCTCGAAAGCCCTTAGGAGTTGCCTCTGAGTGAGCAACTTGTATACAATGGAAAGGCCGGTTACTTGCAGGAACTTTCCAGAAAAGTTCACTGAAACGTCCTTTTAATGTCGGGATGACGTGAAACAATTTAATACTTCTGTAATACGATTTGTTAGTGCAAATTAATAACATAAATACACTCATATCGTCACTTAAACTGTATAAAATTATATTTATGACAAGAAAATACCTCTAGTAATCTCTTGTAAAAATTCTCCTAAATGTTATTTCATCTTTCTTAGAAATATTTGAAAATATAAAAGAATATAATTACATTATACAGTTGGAATACTGAAATTTGTTTTTACTATTTCTCTATCTGTATATAAGTAAAATATTATTTCGCAGTTCCCTAAAAAAAGAGACCATCTGAAGTGAAAAGTGAGAGTCCAAATGTTCTTTTATCAAAATGTGCACATTCTCTTAATATTTGGAACTATTATGGCAGGACATGTAAAATTGAGCGTATAGTTGGAGTGGAGTCAAGTTGATAAAAAGCAAATCCATAATGTATTAATAATATTTAAGGTGACCTGTAGGCGGGGGAAACAAATGAACTCAAGCAAATATGACATCTTGACTATGTCGTTGAAGCTGATTCAACTGTGAGGAGAGGTTACTTCTCGGTAAGATCACAATGTAATAATTGAAATTCCAAGTCAAATAGTTAAGATGTGAGGTCAGCAAAGATAATTACTTTAAACTTTGGTAACGACTTAGAAATGATGCTAAATAGTGTAGAGTGGGTTTGCATATGCACTTATCATGTTTTAGAAAGTTTTTTACACAAAACTCTCTTTAAAAAGTGCCAGAGAACTCATTCATGTATTAGTAGTAGCAATTGAGAAAGGCCAGAGTACCGCAATGCACCAGATATTATCGGTATTGTAAGTCGGAGTCGAGTGGACTACTATACCCCGTATGCGAGGGAAGAAGAAAGAAAAAAAACAACAATCAATTTCTGGATAATCGCGCTTTCCCAGATTGAAAATACTTATTATTTTATTTTAATTCTTTATCTGAAAGACGGGTTTTCTTTAACGCGCCACGTCAAGAAAGATACAAGTGGAAGTTACACAATTGTATTGTTAATGATGAAAGAGTTCATATGAAAGTAAATTTAAAAGTATGATTGTCGAATAAAATATGAAAAGTGTTTTGTGTCTTTTAATTATTTTGTAATATGAATTTCTTGGGAAAACACAGGATGTGAAGAATAGGATTAGAATACATTTCGAACGTTAAGAATTAACAATTCTAAAATATGTCATTGTAAAAGTGGCTGCAAAAATAAAATAAAAGAAACACTTGAATCAAAAACAGGACGGACACGTATCTTTTACTGATGGGAATGAAAGTAATGAGAGATACGCAAAGGCTCGTGTACCCATGACACTTCAGAGAAAAAAAAGATTGAGACAACCTAAACCGGGAAAATAAGATGAAAGTTGTGAGTGAGGCCGTCCAAATATCTCTTTTACTAATATTTCTTTTTATTTATTCTTTTTATGAGTAATAGTACATTCACTTTGGAATTCAAGAGAAATTTCGCTCGTCCTTACTAGTAAATTATGAAATGGTAAGGACAGCAAAGCAAACATTACTCTAAAATGTTACAACCCTGGGTTAACTTATTGCTAATGCAAATGATATGTTTTGAAATAAGAAAATAAGACATTAAAAATAATTCATTTGGATTGAGTAATGTTTTAGACCCTTTTGTTCCTTCTTGTATTGCATTATGAATAATATAACTATGAAACATGATATAAAAAAGGGTTCAATGAGGAACAAGTTTCCGAAGCATTTGTGGAATGTAAAAGTAAAATATTGAAACTGTCTGCAAGAGAACTTTTTCTGAACAAATCTAGAGTCAATAGTTATCGTTATATACTTCTTGAAGTTTGAAAACTGCACAAAAAGGACAGCTTATTTTTAACCAGTTGAAGGACACATATCATTAAAATATTTGATCGACGTATCACGAGTTTTTGAGAAAATACTTCTATTCAGAATGGATGAACATATTTTATGCAAACTTCGTGTCAAAGAATAGTATGAAACTCGTGAGGGTAACTTATAACTTCGTGTCAAAGAATAGTATGAAACTCGTGAGGGTAACTTATAACACACATCGTATTTCCCTGACTCGTGTGAGGAATAAGGAAAATATCCACACAAGAAGAGTATCTAGCAAAGTTTCACAATGATGTAATATGTCGTTTTCTGAAGGCATATTTTGTTAACTCAATATATCAGAAACAAATCGACTTCTCTTACCAGTCACACAGACAATGGACCAAGTTGTTTGTTTATCCAACATCCATTCGGAACTTTTCCAATAACTTATAATAGCCCATGTGTCTGATCTATGAGGATAAGATAATTTAGAGGAAACTACAATCTTACTTCTTGTGCTCCCGACAACAAACCTATATTTAAACCCTATTTCACATTGTTACAGAAAAAGAGAGCAATTTATAGAAAATTTTGATTCATAGAAATCAGAATATTCTCGAAAATAGTTGGGTGCACCCCAGAGACATTTCGTTTTCGTCTTATTCGCAATTTCCTTATTATTTGTCAATTTTTCTTGCATAAAGCCTTTACTGGCTGGGTCTATTCAGGGATGCAAAGCATTTCCAGAATCTAGCGGGGTTGGAATCACTATGAATTGTTGAATAAATGATAAAAGAGTTCAAACTTTCTCGTTAACACAAGAGGTGGAAAAGGCTTAGATTAATGTAAGAAGAAGCTCAGTTTGAACATAAAGAAGCAAGATGTGGAAGAGGCTAAGAGATTCCTGGCAAAGTCTGCCAACTGGAAAAGCACAATGGAATCCTTCAAAGACGTAATAAAAATTGCAATAAACACCGTAGAAATGGGTTACGCCGGAACGGAAAAGTATCAACCAAGACACAGAATATAATAGCGGTCAATTTACGCCTAAATTAGGAAACAATNAAGACACAGAATATAATAGCGGTCAATTTACGCCTAAATTAGGAAACAATGCTTGGAACCCTAATGTAATCAAAAACGTAAAGTAGTCATTTTTAAAACTTTTCTTTGGAGGTTTTAAGCTACTGTTCGATGAGGTGTTAAATGACCCAGGGGGCATGGCATTCAAAACGGTGAAAATAAATAAACAAAGTTTTCCCAGAACATTTCTGGGACTACACTATCTGAGATGGGGGTCTACTAGAACATTATCATTCAAAAATATTTCCAAGAAGAGAACTCTGAATTTGAAAGAGACCAAATGTAGATGTTACCCGCTATGTTGGAAATCAGTGTCTAGGTAGCGTGAACAATGGTTGAAACCATTTGGCAAAGTAGGAAATAATTTTAATTTCAAGAATTTCCTGGGCAAAGTTAACAATACCCAATACATTCCTGACAAATTAAGAAAATCTAAAGTGTGCCCCACTCAACTTTCCAATTATAGTTCATAACAAAAAGGCCACACCACTAAACACCCTACATTGCATAAAATGCAAGAAAACAGGTAAACACTTCCAGGAATGGAATCACAATGTACACTATAATTATAAAACGCTATAACATATTTAAAAGATTAATAGGTATAAATAAATTTTTCCTCACAACCCTATAGACTACAATCCTCAACATCATATCTGCACATTCAAGTAGAGATTCCATGAAATATCTTCCGACCTAAAACTCTTTGCAATTGCCTTATAGGCTGATCTAAAATATATGCTACTAGATAACTCTTATTTGCGTAATAAACTTTCGCTACATCTAAAAAAACTGTGTAACATACTGAAGTGTGGATTAGCAATCTGTGCGCAGAGTTAACTGAACTATCAAAATGCTAATATTCATATTACTTTAAAGAAACAAAGTGGAGCGCGATGTGTAAATGAAGTCNTTTAAAGAAACAAAGTGGAGCGCGATGTGTAAATGAAGTCGATATGAGCCGTCGAGAAGTAGGCATCTATTCCCAATGCATTCAAAGTCAAATATCAAGTTTGGTTTCGATGTATTAATTTGTTCATGAGTTATAAGGGGAATAAAATTCTTAACAAACATGCACACATACGACATTGAACACCATCGTCAAAATCTGAAAATAGACCCTCTTGGATCCAATTCGTAAAGATCCGAAGAGATCGCAAAATTATTTTTCTATCGTTTACAATACTTCTCCTAATTCTGTAAAATTGGAAAGTAAAATAGCACTCTTTTTGCGAATACCGCATCTAGTTCTGGATTTAACGATCTGCTAAATTTATAGGAAGAAGATGCAATTATTAGAAATGCTAGCATTCTTAGTGTTGACAGAATGAATGTGGAATTCTGTGGAATTTCATTAATAATAATGTCTGTGGTTTGTGGATTATACAAATATAAAACCTTCAATGGGTATTTATGTACCAACGAGATTAAATTGTTTGAAATAGAGTTAAAGCTTTTAAAATAATTTCTACAGTTCAGTCACAAATGGAATTCCGGGAGTTTTTTTGTGAAAGCCCTAATTTATAAAGCTTCAAAATTAAAAAACAAACAAACACAAAAAGAAGGAAACACTTATAATAACAAGAAGAAAAATGACATATTTACTGTTGCGAATATGTGATATGTTAGTAAACAAATAGCCGTAAATAAGGGTAATAATATGTTGTACCCCGAGGAAGCTGTTAATTGCCAATGAGTAATGGCAAAAGTCTGTAACGTTTTACAAATTCCGTGTTTATATCTTTATTACACTGCATTCTGTATAACATACGTTGATAGTATTACGATGCGAAAGTTATCTCTTAGCACTCTGAAAATGTAAATACCCTGGGGGCCAATCTATATTGGACAGAATCTATATTGGCCCATATATTTCGCCTCTGGTCTTTTGAAATGTCGGAAGGAGTAACGATCTGACATTTTTTGTATCGATATGGTAAACCCTTTCTCCTTTATTACACCCGTGGAAAGAAAGGATTAAATGTACTCATGAACGGTATACATTAACACTATCAAAACATGAACAATAATGCAAAATCGTATATACACCAACCATCACTAGGGTTAATGAAATAACAATAATATACACATTTTATCGCGGAGGAAGCTGAAGGTACTCATATAGCTTGTTATATAATACAAGAATTGCGAGGAAAACATTCAGAGAAAATTTGGAAATACTAACTCAGAAAACAAAGATACTTTCCAAGTTGGTTATTATTACTTTTGCTCTTATCTTAGGAGTGTGCTGAAATGTTAAATCCGCCTCTGCCGTAGGGCCCTTGATCAGAATAGATGACCCTCGTTTGTAAAAATTGTGTTTTGCATATAAAATATACTATTTAACTTACTTCTGTGTGAATGCCTATGACGGAAGTGACGGAGACGCACAAAATATTTTGGAAGTTGTAATGAATGTAACAGAAGTTACGATCAACTTTTGTGAAACAATTTTATGTAAGATTCTATATTACAGTCAGTAAACAAGAGCTCTTAAACAACGGTGGTGTCCCTCTAGATCAGCGGTTTCCAATCTATGTTACTCGCACCATTCAGAGGTGTGCTCAAAATAAACAGTCACGGTACACACTATATTTTTGACGAGCCCCTGTCAACTTGTGTGTGCATGTCACACGCCACGCGTGTGCTGGCAGCCTTGTGGAGGCGGCTTCCACAGGAATATGTAGGTGAAACCAAGATTGCACTGAGAAGACCTAAACAAAAGCTTTGCAAGTTGTTCTTGGAATTGCACCAATAGAACTAACAATTATGGTACGAGGGCTTCGATATCGAATTAGGAAAGGAGAAACTGTTACGGTAGATGGGATATAATTTTTAATGAGGATTTAGGGCTCGCCAACGTCTAGATCATTAGAGTCCTTGCAGGTTGGGGAAATATGCAGTTTCGCACCATAGGGAAGAGTCGTTTTCACCGAATACTTCGACCATACCCACTAAAAAATCCTCCTAAATTCACCAAATATCTAAAAACAAAGATGATAGGGAAGGACAGAAAAACAATTGCCGAATACATTATACTAAAAATAAGTTCTAAACCCTATAATTTTCCAAACAAAGGAAATGGAAGAAGAAAATGAAAATACAAGAAGAATGCAAATCTAAACCCTCCCGAGAACTTCTGGGAGGAACCCCGATCTATTTATGAAATTCAATAGTTTATTAACGTGATCCGTTTCATTTCCGAGAATTGTTGGTAAATCTGCAGCCTGACCAATGTTTCTCCGTATTCTGGTGTATTTTCTACAATAAGTTAGTAGGTGACGCACTGTCAAAGGAGAACTACACTTCAGGAGATGGGAGAGAAATTAGTAAGAAGATTAAAGGATGGAAAGCTAAATTGACTAGGGAGATAGTCAAATGTTGGGACACAACGTGAAGAGCGGCAAAATAAGGAAGGACATCATACCAATACGTGCCTAATATTAATTTTGTATATGTTCATCGTTATTAACTTGTTCGTTATTATCTAATAAATGTACCCTTGAATTTATTAACGGTCATGGAAATTTTAATGTTATTTGAAAGAAATGAATTTGATAGATAATGAAAAATGTCCTAGGGGATATGGATCTGAAATAACAGATCATGTACTATTTGACTGAATTTTGTATGATCATTAACGACGGAATTTCATGGAATGGATCAAAACATATGGATTAAGTAACTTATCACAAAAGAAAACGTGGATTGATGCAAAAGGAAAATTTAACTTTCTCTCCACATTCTTAACAGAAATTGATGCGATAAGGGATGCACTGAAAAAGCTGGAAACATATAGTAGAAGCGAGGAGAATAATAAATTAGAAAAAGAATTGAAGGAAAAGAAGAAATTTTGGATGGGGATGTTTCAGAAAGATGTAACACCTAAATATGTCAATAAAACCTTGATATGATAAATAAGGAAGGGGGTCTGTAGAGAAAACTAATAAAATAAAATAAGCAAAAGTAGTACATTATTTTAAATAGTGTACTACGTGTCATTTAAATCGGTAACCTTCATCATCGTCTGTTGACACTTCATTAAAATAATTTTTATAGTCACATATTTTTAACAATTCTCAAACGACATAAAATGTCTTAGACGAACTTAACAAAACAAAGATACTTTTTAAGTGCCAGGTTAATTAATTTTTAGAATATTTTTAAAATATTACCAATAAGTCTGCTAAAAGGAAGGACATTGTACAGAATCTTAAGAGACGTGTATTTCATAATATCTTATATATAAGAATTCTCGAGGATTACCAATGCGAGGAAGATAATATATAAAGACTCCGTGAAGGTTGATGAAAAAGTGACAAGCGTAGCAACGCAAGGATCAAGGATTTGTCAATTTTTTATTGTATGTCGTGTGTAACAATTTGATGAGCATTTATCTCCTCCGAAATAGTAAACTAATTATATAACCTTTTGAAGTAAAGAAAGTATTTGAGTGTCGAACTCACACTTGGTTATATTTTTGAATTACACATTACCAAGATCGGTTGTAAGGTAGCAGAAACTGCATTCAATATAGTCAGAGATGTCGGAAGTCGGAGGACCAAGAAAATCAACGGATAGGATGCTCTTATGCTCAACTCACTCTACAATTTTGTTGCTAATCTCATTTGAACCTATTTGTGAGTATTAAGGAACGATGCCATCATAACGAAGAACACGCTACTACAAGAAATGTTGGCGCTGAGGAGTGTACAGGACAGTCTTTTGCAATAGCTGAATTGGTACTGGATACCTCCTATACATCAATTGTTGAGGAAACAGAAAGGTTCTATGATGACGTGAATGTCTTCACAGAGATTTCCTTTGTGTAGTATCTCCGAGCACGTCGAAAGACGCCATCAAGAAACAGGGACGGACGCGTCTCAAGAGAATGTCAAGACAGACGAAAAGGAGTTCCTAAAGATAGATGGATCCATCAAATGTTCCCCGATATTGAATCGTTGTTCAATAGAAATCAGAGAGGAAATTCTTTTTCTGTCATCAGTATACTCAGGACTCGGATGATTCAAGTGGATCTGTAGATTAGTAGATCAGTTAGATCAGTAGCAAATTAGTTTACTGTCCTCCACGTGGTCATACGCACTCTGTACTGCTTTTTTGACATTAAATTTATTATTCTTGTAGAGATTTAAAATAATTGACCAGAAATGTGATATTTTGTGACTACGCGATGCATGTGATACTGCATGGGCCACGCAGATAAGAAACGCGAGTAATGTATTACACGACGACTTTTTCCTTTTAAACATGGTCGTAGTAAATGTTGCCCTCGGAGGGGGAGTGTAGCGTAATATGAGAGTACCTGACATACGTCATGAAAAGAGGAAAAAAATGTAGAAATTAAAATGATGTAGGAGCTACCAGGCTGTCTCTCTCGGCGAAGTTATGTCTCGCGATGGTTTTCGTGTAGAGAACAATGGGTACGTAAAGAGAGAGTAAATTCTTGGTTATTGACCTCGTTTTCCAAATTCCAATATATACCACCACCATCATCACAATGTATACACTAGTATGTGTGGTGCGGCGGTGGCAGTCCGATGAATAATTAATATAGGATATACAGGTTGGTTTTAATGTAATTTTATTGTAGTGTTGGTTCGGAAACATGAAAGTTGTTCACTTTTTTGTTGGCATCTGTGTTTTCTTTTGTCTTGGTAATTACATGTAGAACCTTGTCATTCTACCCCTGATGCAGAAAAATAAATTTTTTGAAACGTTGGTTCTATAAATAGTTTAATAATATCTTTTAACCTTATCTCAATAACTCCAAAATAATATAGTAAAAAGAGAGGCTTCATTTTGGGTGTCTCATACTCCAACAATATACGACTCCATCTACAAAAGTATAGAAAACGTTTTTCTTTCTCCGCGAAAAGAAATCCGTTCTTTTCCGTCCTTCTGTTCTGACAACAAATCGACGTTTCACTCCTTTCACTATTTCTTCGAAATTGGAGTTGGGCGTAAACCGAAGACAGATTTTTATTTTCGTAAGAATTTTTTTCTAATGTATTCTTTACTTGTTATTTGTTGATCATTTTCTCTGTAACAATTATTTGCCAATTTTCCTAGTAAGTATAGGAAATAAATTCTACACATAATGCAGGTCAGGAAGGCTAAGAGATTTATACTTCAAGAACAATTCATGAAATGAACTGATCAAACAATTGGTTATATAAAGATTAAACTTTCATTCAAATAAGCTACATGTGTGGTGGGAAGATAATTTTTCTCATATGTGTCGACTGAAATAATAAATCTCGTATTCAGAGTTATTTTAATAGTTACGATTTATAATCAATATTTCCGGATAATCTATAGTTTATAATAATACGTACTTTTTTAATCCTTTTTTTGTGTTGGATGAAATACAAACTTGTTGGTATTCTGTTACATTACAACACATGTCTAACTACTTTTGTTCTTATCGTAGGGGTGTGCTGAAATGTTAAATCCGCCTCTGCCTTAGGGCCCTTGATCAGAACAGATGAACCTTGTTTGTAAAAATTGTGTTTTGCGTATAAAATATACTATTTAACGTATTATGAGAGGAAAAATGTTATCTTTACCAGAAATTTCTAAATTACCAACTTACAGAGCATTAAACTTCACTGAAAAGAAAACGTAAATGTTACCGGTAACAATACACGTGTTGGGCACGGGAAGATTGAGGGAATCTGATCTGTTAAACCCGCTGAATTAGTTCCAAAGTCACCGTCTGACGGCGCTGATGACGGGTTTACAATTTTAGTACATACTTTACTACTTCTGAATACAGCCTTCTTGGTTACAACTAACATTAAAACTCGAGTGCCATTCAGTTTTGTGGCATTTATTTATTTCAATATCCAACTATACGGACGTAACACAATCTTGGATGATTTGTTAACTATTTGCTTGTATTCTATGCACTCTTGTAAGTTGTGGCACCTGGCGACGGCTACGTCAGCGAATCAGTTCGATAAGGAGGTTACCAACATGAAAAATTATTGTAAAATGTTGCTGAAAACGACATACACGGTGTTCTAATTATGGTGTTGTGGTAGAACTGTACACATTATCTAGTATGTACTTCATCTCATAACTTTCGAAATACTGAAACAAATCTAGCAACAGATGGGAACATTAAAAGGAAATTATCAGAAATACAGCTATATCGTATTTATATAAGTTATCTTTTTGTAAAGACCTCTATTTATTTCCTCATATTTAACAAATTGTAAAAAGGAAGGTAAAGTTACAAAGATTATTTTCTTGATTCCGGTCATATGCAGCATAATCATACACAATATGTACTTTTTCTCTTATTATTAGCTATAAAATTAACTTATTTCAAATTTTCATGTTTTAAACAGAATCTAGTGTTGCCTGCCGTGCGCTAGTATTGGAAGACTAAAGATGGTACATAAATACCTTATTTTTGTTTTACGTCTTCATGGATACTATAATAAATCATGGAACATTATTATTGGACAATGTGTTGTCTCTGAAAGACTTTACTTCAGTGTCTGGCAGACTAATGAAGCGGATTATTGAACAGAGGTAAATGGTTTCTGTCATGCGTTGAAGTTGAATATGATACATTTACATTCACTTAATATTTTTTAATATTTAACCCTTTGTACGAATTATGTTTTCAAGTGTTTTAAAGGTGAAATTTAATTTTTATTTTACAATTAATTAACGAAATCCGTGGCTCAGGCTGTAGCGTTGTAGCTCATCTCCAAGCTATCCTGGGATCAATTCCCGGTTGGGCAGAAAATATTTGTTTTTCACGAATGCTGAAAAGCGAAACCTCCCTCGTCCTAGTATCAATTACACTAAATAAAACAACTTCTACTAACCCCTCCACGTGGGCCAAGTTGTTGGTAAACCCAGCTAAGCGGTTCACTCACTAACAGTAACCTACCACCCGACTCCTACCTCCTATCGCTCCACGTAGATAAGCTTCAATAGCTACATTTCCCATTTACAAATACTACAATAAAATAAAATAAAATTAACGTAATGTTGGTACAATTCTTCAATAGTACATTCTAAGTGAAGGATGATACCATACTACTAGGATGAGTTGTCAGCACAACACACGAGTTGATGCAACCTTCATTACAGAGGTTGAAATTCAATCTAGGGAAGAAAAAGACGTCTCATTATCTTAAATAAGAAACAAAAAGAAAATTAGTTGTGTCAAGAATAATATCTCTTTACAATGGTGCCCGAGAGTCCATACTCCATACTCCATACTAATATATAAATGAGAAATGCGAAAGTGCGTTGGTCTGCTTGGTACCTTTTCAAAACTAAACCGCTGAACCGATCGTAATGAAATTTTGCAAGGGTATAGTTAAGATGTCCAGAAATAACTAAGGCCAATTTTTATTTAAAAAATGTGTGAAAAGAAAGAGAAAAAACGATTTTGACGATGATGAAATCGAAAAAAAGGAGATGTTGAGTTGACTAAACGATTAGATATAGATGTCGACTACGAGTAGCAATATTATTCACCTGAAAGAGTTCTACAAAGAAGTATTCCATCAGTATATGTCTATCTACAAAGGTTAACCTAAATTAGCGAAAGAACGTTATTAAAAACAAATGTGTTAGAATACTTCAATTTAAGAGAGTACTAAAAGAACGAAAATCAATCACCATCAAATTTACTGATTTTTTGTGTATTTAACAAAGATAAAAATTGTCGTTACGTCGTAAAATTTGGAGAAATAGTTTTGATCTTACAAGCGTTTTAATGAAATGTTGCTACCGTCGTTGTCTTGTCTCGAAAGCGAAAATTCGACTGGCGTGGCTCCCGACGACTGGGTTCGTTCTACTTGAGATGCGGAGATGAATAGAGACACTTCCAATGATATGTCAGAGTTTCGTCTGAATTTGGGTTGGTGGTGGAACAACCTTAAGGCCCGTTACCACGAGCAAGAAATATGTCGACATAACTTGCGCACTTTGATGTCTACTCCGTGTAAACGGTTCTCAGAGTCTCTCGGACAGTTTCTGAATTTGCCAGATCATCTCTCAGAGAGCGTTGGAGCAAGTCCGTGTAAACACAAGATTCCTTCTCTCTGGACATACGAAGTTGATTTCGAACCCACGTGGAAGGTTAAGCGACATTTGGCGTGCAATTTTTTTCGTTGCGGTCGTGAAGCGGGTATTTGAATAACAGGTAAGTGTCTATGTATATTGTATATATAACATAATATTGCAATGTTGAAAACATCAATTTCATCACACGTAATATTTTAATATTGACCTTCGGTTTCGTGAATTATAGAATTAGTTCTTTCCAATGAATTAGAGTTATTAATTTGTGAATCATCAATACATACTTGTGAGGTAACATGAATTCCAGTGTGCTTTTGTCAGTGGTTTTATCAATAATCGGGTGCCCAAGGAATTATCCCGTTTTAAAATGAAGTCAAAAGAAAGAAGTATTCAATAAAGAGTAGACGAGCTGGGATGTAAATCGCATCATATCGACATTTTGAACTATTTGAAGCCCTATTTAACTTGAACTGGCGCTGTGTTTGTTACACAATTCCATACTTTCAGCTGAATATAGTGTTTATTCTGTTCAAATCAAGTTATATCCGAAATTCCTTACGAGAATGCTGCGACTGTATGTGGAATTAATATTTTGGTGCGCTTCGCTTTCATCTGGCTTACTGAAAAATTTTGACTACCAATTCAGCTCGAGATTTTGACTACCAATTCAGCTATGTAATTTTAATGGAAAAAATGTTCCATGTTTTTATCACCAGTGACTCACCAAATTGAGTATTCTGTTAATATTTTTAGTAAGTATTCTTAAAAACCTTCATTGCTGTAACCCATTGATTATTGCCTACATTAAAAAATTATTTGAGTAAATAGGATTGTCAAAAAAGAAGTGAAAATGATGTTAAAAGTATTTTATATTCTTTGTTTTTTCTAGTTGTATTTAGTATGAATTGTCTGAAAAATTGGAGTAGAAAAATTCATTTTGGCAAGATCTAATAATAATAATAATAATAATAATATACGTTTGGTGAAAAGTACGTTATATGCATCCATTATTTTTTCTTCAAAATAACAATTAAACTAGTGGAAATACATTGTTCTCCATACTCCCAACTTTTTTTCTTTTAGACTTCTTTTTAATTAATGAACTAGAAACGTTTTTTCTTCTCCAAAAGAAAATACTTATACGTAGATGTAATGCTTTTTGCATTCTAGCATTTAATATAATGAGGATAATAGCAACTTTGATGAAGTAGTTCTCATGTTACTTTTCAGATAGAAGGCTTAACTGATCTACATGGATTCTGTAGAACAATTGGAATGATTATATTTAAATTTTTTATTTAAAAATGTAAGAATGGATAGATTTCACGAATCAAATTTCTAAGCTTAATTTTGATATCAACTGTAAATGTTTTAACAGGGTGGCCAATATTTTTCTACAACGAATTTCCTTGACTTTTCTCAGTTCTCCAGATAATTTAAAATTTTTTCTCACTTTTTTGCAAACAAAGATTTCAAGATAAACACATTGTACTGGACGGTGACTATAATTGGATAATTGGACAATTTTTAAATAATTGTTACCATTTTTCAAAGTTGGAAAAAAATTATACAAGAAGTGTAAGAGAAAATTTTATTTGTGTGTGTTTAATTTATATTTAGTATAAATGGATAAACATACAATTTAAACTTGCAATCCTTGAACTAAAATATTCTCATTAACGTCAAATAACTTAAAATTTTCTTATAAAATAAATTATACAATACCGAAATTATTAAGACTATAACCACAATCAATAACCCCAGTCTTGTTCAATTTGAATAGCTTTGTTTTGAAGTCTAATTCTTCATCTACTCTCCACACTTTATCCAAAATCTTTGTTTTTGAGCAGTTCTCTCAGTTTCTCTTTCTGATTTAAAGCATTTTCATAACGACCATATGCATTTCACACAACATGAAGTATGCCTGTTTTTATCTATGTAGGTCAATCAGCAATTCCCAATGACAAATAATCTCCAAACTTCTTTATTTTTGGAATATTGTTTGAATAAACTATTGTTTAATACTTCTACATGCGAAATTTGTATAATGAAAAGCATTAAGTTATAATTTGACATTCATTTAAGTTATTTGAATTGATATAAACGTTATCTTTTAACTCTGAAAAATAAATACATTTGTATATAAAAGTAGAATATTATTTATACAACAAAAAATTTGAACACATTTTTGTTATTTCTCTGACTCTGTTTAAAGTCCAAATATTAGGCTTATTTAGAATTTTCTTTCAGATATCTCCTTGTTGCCAGTTTATTGTACATACAAGCCAATTTTATTTCTTTTATCTTTCATGCATTTAATTTTATTGAGTACATTTAAGTACTTTAGCAGTATGTTGCACTTCATGTATTAAGTTAAGGTAATATGTATAATCTCTTCATTGAGATATATTGCTATTTTATTATTAATATTCATTGAAGTATTTTTTAGATATGGAGAAAACCAAGAAAACCTGAACTAGGGAGGCAACTTCCGAGTTGACTGCTGCTTGGGAGGAGTACCCAGAGCTGTGGGACGTAACATCTCCCAATTATAAAAATAAGATCACGAGAGATGGAGCACTGAAGATATTGGCCGAAAAATTCTTGTGCTCGGAACAAGAAATAGTGAGGAAAACACACAATTTACGGACGCAGTTGCACCAGGAACTGCGTCGGATAAGTATTAAGAAGAGTGGGAGTGAAGGAGAGATAGCTCCAGGTTGGGAGTTTTTCTCTGCCCTGAGCTTTATAAGGCTGGGGCGCACCAAGGCACCAACAACAAGCAATTTAGTAAGAAATTTTGGTTCATTAATATAAGTTTTGGTATTGAAACATCTACAGTACATTAAAAGATAACAAATTTACTTCATCTTCTGTATTTGCATAAAACTTTTCACATAATACAAAAATACAATTTATACATTAAATGTTTTTGTATTGCCAAGGAATTTCACCTTCAGGTGAAACAAAATAATCTCTGAATTCATCCCGCACAGCCCTGGCTGGCAGGGAATAATTGTGGCAATTATTATTTTCTAGAGGAAATAAATTTCTCTCTAGCATTCCTAGTAATCGTCAGTCACTATCTATAAAACTTGGAGAAAGAAAACATCTTCTGTTCCTTTTCACGAGGAAATTGTGTAAGGCACATATTGAAAGCACCACATTGGATGCTTTTTGAGGGCACAGTTCAATGGGTTTCCTTAAAACACGAAACCTATTGGCAATGATTCCAAAGGCATTTTCTACGACCCTGCGGGTCCGAGAAAGTCTGTAATTATAAATTCTATTCAAAGCTCCTTGACCAGATGAAGAAAAAGGCTTCATTAAATATTGTTTTAACGCAAACGCGTCATCAGCCACAATTATATATGGCACGTTCTTTTCTCGAGCTGGAAGAGGTCCTGATGGAAAATTTAAACTGTTTTCTGCCAACGCAGTTGACAGAGAACAGTTAGTAAATACTCCACCATCGGAAACTCTTCCATTGCCCCCTACATCAACATACATAAACTTGTACTCAGCATCAACTAGTGCCATTAATACGATGTTGTGAAAACCCTTGTAATTATACCAATAGCTCCCTCCTCTTGAAGGAGCTTGAATAGCCACGTGTTTGCCATCAAGAGCTCCAACACAATGAGGAAACTGCCATGCCTCTCCAAACCATTCAGCCTTTTCCAACCATTCATCTTGTTCCTTTGGAGTCTGGTGATAAAGAAAGAGAGGTTTTAGCACACAATGTTCAGAAGAAAATAATAATAAATGTGCTTTACAAAAGTAATATGAATATTTAAAATTATTATTTTCTTTTAGGATGAAAGCACGAGCTATGATGTATTATCCTCCACTCCAGAAGAATGTGTGGAAGTAACAAAGCACGAGAAACAGAAGAGGAAAAGAGGGGATTCTCTGGATGAATTTCTGCAAGAGGCTGTTAAAAAATGAACAAACCTTCTGATGAGTTTGCGGTCTTTGGGGATTATGTGGCAAGTGAAGTAAGATCACTCAGATCATCGCAAAACAGAAACCTACTTAAAAGGAAAATCATTCAGGCAATTATGGAAATATCTAAAGCCGAGGATGCAATGACAGAATGTGTCTTAATAAATATATAATGTAATAGTTTTTTATTGTCTATATCCCTCAATCCTTTCATGAAGTTATTTAAGTAAATTTAAATAAAATTGATAAGGTAAATTATTTCACTATTCGCTAACAAGAGTTTATAGAGTAGCTGTAGCTGTTAATGAATAAAAGTTACTCATAAAAGTAAGTGGGGTTAAAACATAACATTCAGCACTTGGTATAAGTACTTTCACAGGAGAAAGCTTCTATGAAAGCCAGTCCCATATTAAATAAGTAACACTCCATTCCATATGAGGTGCTCATTCAATGTAAACAAGATGTCTATGTGAATAATATAAAGTAAGGGATCTAATGACCCTGCCATTGACGAGCCCTAAAGTCCTACAAAAATAAATAAAAATAAAAAGTCAAATAAAAATAAACTAGCTTATTGTTCATGATAAGATTGACCATATGAACATCCTCTATCTTCCAACTGCTTACTTCTATCTACAAACCTGCTTACACACACTTGTTTAATGGCACTGATTCAAAAATATTTTACAGTAAGATCTTACCTGCAAAAATACATCTTTCAATGAGATGTAGATTGCTTCGCAGCATTATTTTGGAAATGGTGCACACTGGTATCCGAAAAAGGTACATTAGTGAATGGTAAGAATCACCTGAAATAGGTTGAAGAATTTCATTTTAATATCCTGTTATTTCAACATCAAAAGTATTTTAATCAATCCAATTGTTCTCACATAACCTCATATCGAAATACTTGTAGCTTTCTGTTCCTCACTTATTAATCACAATCAAAGCATTGTAGTCGTGTAAATAAGTGTATACAATTAAGTTTATTTGTATATGGTTACAAGTAATTTATTACTACCTACCTGTGGCTAAATATCCGAGTGTCACACAAAGACGTTTACTGGCAGATATTGCTCTGCGCATATTGGTGTCCTGCTTCTGTATTTTCGAACCAACCATTGCAAGGAGCTGGTCAAACATTTCTTTCGACATTCTCAGAAAATTGTCGAGTTGTTTGGGGTCTCCATCCCTCAGCTCACGAATTAAAGTGTCGTGGGCTCCGAGTTCATTTCTGGCCAACACCCAGTCCCTCACTCACATATTCCTTTTCTTTTTCTTCATTTGCTTTTTCTTCACAATAAGCGCCACCACAAACGCTGCCGCACGCACTTCACCACACGACATTTTAACTAACAACGTTTAGCACCCAAATAACTAAGCTAACCTCTCAAACAACTCGATATACTTGCGATGTGCTATCTACGCGGGAACCACCAACAGCGCCAACTCTAGCGACATAGACAGTTGCCAGTGTAAACACGTTCGACATATTTCCGGCAAGTGTGTCCGAAATCAACCAGAAAGTGATGTCGCTCATGCTTTCTGAGAGGAACTTGTAAGAGAAATTGCGGCTCGTGTAAACACCTTAGCAAATTCTCTCGACATTAATGTCGCAAACCTTATTGCTCGTGGAAACGGACCTTTAGAAACACAATGAATGGAGTGGAAAGAGTGTCACATAATTTTTTTAACGAAAATGACGGGTTTCATCCATAGATTTCAGAACCTTTCAGATGAACAAAAAACACAATGTCGTGTAAGTTCAACACATGTGGGGGTTATATACCCCTAACTGAGGGTAAAGTGGTGAGCTAGGCTAATTGATGAAGTTTCGATTTTTTTGTTTCTCTCACGGACGACTTTACGTTGCTTGCTCATGGGGTTTTCATCCTTATTTCTTCTTGCTACTGGAAGAAGTAAAAGATTTTGTCATTCTGTCATTATTTATTGATGCAAAAGTTCTTTTCGGCCTCATCTTCAGTGCTACAAATTTTTTTACAAAATATAAATTACAAAATAAAAATAAATTAAATCATTCTAAAAATAATCTACCCCCTTCTTCTTTGAAAAGTTAATTATTTCCAATACAATATGAAATAATAACAGGAAATGAGAAAACTGGCATACCTGGGTCCTTTGGCTAGCGGTGACTGAAAGCACCGTTGTCTCATGAAGAGCCGGATTATACAGGAAAGTTTCAGGAATTTCCATTGACGTCACGGATTTTCCGTGTAACGGGCTTCAGTCGTTTTATGGCTACTTTTAGCAAGGGGGAGGAAATGTCTGGAATTTGATGATAGAGTGTGAAAATGTTGGAATTAAGTGAATTGTGAATGCGAATGTTTTCTAGTTTAAGTCTTTTCCAGTAATTATTTTCTACTTCCAAAATTTGGAAATCATTGACTGTGTGGAATCTGTGATTGTTTTCTATAAGATGTGTGGCGAAATGCGAATGTCCGGTGAGGAGTTTGAAAGTGATAATGAGATCGTGTACTTCTTTATCAAAACTGCGTCCTGTTTGTTCCACGTACATCGCGTTGCACTCACCGCATGTGAGCGCGTTCACTCCACTTAATTGCGAGATGGGTGCAGGGTCTTTTGTGTGGGAGAGGATGTATCTCAGAGACTTAGGTGCATGGAAGGAAGTGTATAGACAGTGTTGTTTTAAAAATTTGTCAACTTTAGAGAAAGATTTCTATGTAAAGTATAGTAATGCGAGGGGACGTGGTATCTTTATGAAGGGGGAAAAGTGTTGTAATTGTTTTCTGTGTATTGTGTTTTCTTCTTCTTAATAATGGAATCTATCAAACTGGTATCATAACCATTGTTAAATGCAATTTGTTTTATTGTACAAACTTCTCCAGACAAAATTCAGAAAGAAGTTACCGTGCGACCGAAAAGAACTTTTGCATCAATTAATAATGACAATGAAATCTTTCACTTCTTGTAATGTATATCAATCTGTCAACATTAGATCAATTCCTCCAATAAATTTATATTATTATGAATTTGTAAAATTAGGATTCTGTAGATATGTTTTAAAAACCCAGTAAGTCAAAGTATTTTGATCTTTTAATACAGATGGATTTTAGTTTATCTTGAGTAAAAGAAGATTGGTCTAACAAGTAAAAACAAAATTCCGAGCAACGCCGGGTAATCAGCTAGTTGTCTGTATTCAATAATAGTAGTTTTATTAACTTATGCGGCTAACAACAACTATGTCCGAATCGTGCATTGTGTGAGATAAGGAAAACTGGGTAATCAGAAGGTGAAGATATATATTTGGTCCTATCTGTATTAAAAACATCTTTAGACTAATATTCAATCTCGTTAAGTTCTTGATTCAATACGTTTCAACACCAAATGTCCATGAAGTCAGCATAAATCAGCCGTAAACTATTTAATACGAAATAATTCTCTTAAAGCGTCATATCCAGGGTAGAATGCTCTAAGCACCACCCTGAAGGAATGCTAATAAAGCGATGTTCTCAAGTCAAAGTTCGTGCATACCAAGTGCGAGAGACATTAGTGAACAATCTTCACCAGACTAGAAACTTAATACAGTGAGAA
Organism: Laupala kohalensis; assembly: GCA_002313205.1. Lineage (NCBI taxonomy): Eukaryota > Metazoa > Arthropoda > Insecta > Orthoptera > Trigonidiidae > Laupala > Laupala kohalensis. Next base: position 72,008 of record NNCF01131751.1, on the reverse strand, counting down.
AACACTAAAGCCTTAGAGTAACGTACAAAATTTATGTTCTGCATAATTTTCACCCGGGGATTATATCAGGATTATTTCATTTAACCTGTGAAGAAAGATAGTTTCATACAATGTTTGATGAAATTATGTGAGTTTAGTAGAAGCAATTAACAACTTTCAGAGACCATCAAGAATACGTAAAAAGGTTATAAGTAAAGTACTTGTTAACTACCCTAAAACTCAATATTTTGCATTTTTCTGTTAGACATATTATTATTATTATTATTATTATTATTATTATTATTGCATATCCTGAATTTATACAAGATTGTCTTAAGCTTTAAAGTGTCTTATTTTTGAAGGGGATTGAAAATTTCCTTTATTGCCTGAGTATTATTTAAACACGCTGTTTTTATTTCCAATGCGTCTTAAATCTAACCCAACGAATCCATGTATAGAAGGAAAAGAAAAATTATGTGATTCTCAGGTTGTATTTCTTTCTCCAAAACCCGAATTATAAATTAGTTGAATCGAAAGATCAGATTAATTTCCTTATGAATTTTAAGATACAATGTTTCGGAATAATTCTCTTAAACAAGACCTAAGGAGCTTTTAAATTGGGGTCTATTGAAAGTCTTCTGAGTGTCAGAAGCATTTAAAATTTTGTTTCAATTTAAAAAAAGTCACCCCGTGAAATTTAATCGGAAGTAATCGATCCCCCAAAAGGAGAAACGTATAAAAATATTTCTCGCTCAATACTGCGCGGTTTCGTACACTTTCAAAAAGATGTAAAATAATAAGATCTTCTCTGAGTGCGAGTGGTACTTGGTCACAAAGTAGTCGCAGTGTCGGGAAGTTCGCTACGACAGAGAAAGGTGATGTCGGCGCCGAAGTGTGACCGGGGAATGAGTCGAGTTTAGATTAGAGTGGCAGGGAACCTTGTTCTTTGGTTAACCTTCGGTGGCCTCAGACAGCTGAAACGTTGTTCAAACTTCGCTTTCTTCGATACACTCATCCACCAAATTTTATTATATAAAACGAGACAAAGTATCATTTTAAAATAAAATATTTCATCTTAAAAAACGGTCGTCACGATTTCACGAGGGATTTTTTAAATGAAAGGTTCATCCTTTGTCAATATTTCGTGTAGGCGAAAACCATAACAACTATTATTGGTATAGTATCTTGAATGGTATTCTAATTATTTAAGCTCTACAATACAAATGCAACGTCCCACCAAAACTTCAAGTTCTGATCTCTGTTATTTTTTGTATGCGTTTATGAACTAGTCAGTCTGCGATGAGTGATTCAGCCATAAATACGTTGTTCAAACGAGAGACTCGATAATGTCACGCTGTCCCCACCACCGCTTAAGATGCGCCCCAACGAGCTTGAAGAGGTATTCCCCGAAACTCTTTGAGGCTGCGCCCCAGCTATGTTCCGAGAGCCCATAATGAAAATCAAAGGTATCTTCTTGGTAATATAGGTACGTTTCTGTAGAATGTTTAATTAAAAAAGCAATAATGGGGAAAAAATTTTATTCGAAAATAGTTTCTCATTCATTTCACCACAATAGCTTTGTAAATTTTAAATTTTCAGTCTGAAACACAGTTTTAACGAAATTCGAATGAACTTTTTGTTAGTAGAGTTACAATTTTTATATTAACGTACACTTTTGTAATAAATAGTATAAATTTCGAAGATACACAGAAGGAAAAATATTACGAGAGTTTCAAGGTACGAAATTGCTATTAAAGTTTTTGTAACAAAAAACTTCAGGCATCACCTACAATGTTTAACAAAAACCACGAATCTCGGTTAAATTACGCGCATCATTTTTCTGCTCAAAAATAATAGCAGTATTTTACAGGCACCAGCTTATATCATATAGTGTTCTTAGGTCCGCAATAACGAAGGTCCATAGTATATTTTTACAAATTGCAGTATCTACACATTGAAACGACATTTACCGGAGTTAAACAGTATGGATATAAGATAAATGAAATTTAGAATGGTAATACTATTTAGCCAAAATGAAAGATGACGCTTTTTTCTCAATTCCAGAAAATATTGATGTTTCCTCATTTTCCCCCGTTGATTAAGTATGAGAGGAGAAGAATAGATATTTACCTGTAGTGATAAGATAAACTGAGATTTGTTTATCGCCCAATACTTTCAGTGACAGATTCACTGTTCAGCTGATAGCACGGGAATATATGAAGAATTTGGGGTACCAAGAACAGTTGCTGCACCTTATACTGAGCGAGACCATGTAACACTCAAAAGTACCTACACGGGTGCATTGCGGGTTGCAAACGCAAACCCATGGCAGAAGATCCAGACGTTTCATTCCCAAAAGACATATCTGACTGCATCAAAAAACTTCGACGAACATTCCTTAGTGAGGAACGACCGGAACCATTAAAGAACAACACGACGAGTTTTAGAACCGCAAAGTTTCTATCATCATACATAATGTTGCACATAATCATAACATAAATCATTAAGTTAAGACATTATGAATAACAGACAAGAAACAGTAACCCGAAAGACAAAACGCGAGTGAAAGAGTAATAAGAAGCAATGAGTTTGCAAGAGGTATTTAGACTGGGGCAGTCGAAGGAAAAGTGATTATATAAGAATGCAGGAAAAGAAAGACGTGCATAGTTGTGAGTTGTGTTAGGTTCTATTTCTTATTCAAGGAGTCTTATAGCTACGCACTGAAAGTACTGGATTGAGCTGTCACAGTTGCTTAATAAACACAACCTAATTAAAATAACTTTGCAAAGTATTTCACTCTGCGTATCAAGTATGACTGTTTTATTATTTAAAAAATACTCTTTACATTTTATATTACGTTAATACTGCAAGACAACATTTCCAAAATGGCATCATTTCCAAAATGATATCGTTCTGCTCCAAAATATGCCAATGCTATAGTCAGAATGGTCTTACCACGTCTTTTTCACACTACATCATCTCGACTTTTTCCCGACACAATTCATGTAGCTAAAGACAAACTAACAGTATTCTTGTTTTCTATTACACTGTACAAAGTTTTAGTGTAGTAAATATAAAATACTCTAGTTACAGTGTTACGGAATTATTACGTGAAGCTAGCTTAAGGAAATAAAACATTGAAATTTAATTAAAATTAAATTTTCACATATTACGCAAGGAACAACCCGACTAAGCTGTTTGCTTAGAGATTTTCTGAGATTTCAGGAGTTTGTCTTACTTTTCAATTACCCACACCCCCCCATTAATTTGTTTGAAGTATGCTTTTCGTTTCCTATTTATATTGTTACCTTGAAAATACATAGCGTTAATTAATTGAAAATTAACAAGATTGTAAATATAAAGTTTTACGTTCAATATAGAGCTGTTAACTACGGGGAAAAGCAAATGAATACCAAGAAGTATGATTTGCATTTTGTGTGCAAATAAATATATTCTTTTTTCCCAATATTGAGACGAATCTGAGAAAAATATTCCGGACATGTTAAATAGATATTATTCTACTGTCTATGAAAATAATGCACGCTCAGTACTAATTCTGTGTTATAAGACCACAGACTAATAAATTAAAAGATTTTTTTTCTACGATAGAAGCGAAATTTTGGCATGTTGAAGTCCAGAAAGTTTAGTGCATCATTACCGTAAATTCTCCAATTCAGTGATAAAGTGTCATAGAAAAGAAAAAATCGCGGAGCAATAGTAAGGGAAAGCCAGAGTGTTACGCGCGCGGAAGCTAATTTACAGAGAGGTAGGAAACGGCCTGGATTAGAAGAGAAAGCAAGAGGTCGCGGTCTGTACTGGAGCGTTGCCGGCAAAGTTATGGGAAGCGGAAATCCAACTACGGGGTAGAGATTATCGAAATCCTCGTGCTATTATTATTGTAATAAAAAGCTCTGAGAGCTTGTTGCAGTGGACTTCATTAATGCAAGCGAAAATCAATAACCATGAATTCTGTTTTGTTTCATTATCCGCAGATAAAACGGCTTGGATAAAACATTATCCCCGGATAAAACGTTGTTTTCACGTATTTGAATACGTTAATTACTTCAATCAAATGCCCGCATTCCCCAAGCCATGTTTTTATTAACTTTTACAATTTATCTGGGAATATCTGTATTGTTTCACTAACAGTTATGACAATACGTTATGGTAATTCAGAACGAAAATTAGTTCACTTCTTTTCCATCTAAAAGTGAAGAGTACCTGATGCTCAATGTTATCTTCCTCTTTCTCACAGTATGGTGGAAACTACTTCTCAGAAATTTTTCAAATTAACTGATATGAAAAAAAAAAATGTGACAACTGAAATGATAACGTTATGGTTCGTAAAGCATAAACATAAAGATCAAATTTGAGTCTGAAAATGGATTTAGTTACTGGGTCAAAGTTTCTTTGATCCATTAATTGATATGTTATTGAT
>NNCF01131751.1:0-50263 GCA_002313205.1 Laupala kohalensis | reverse complement strand
CATTGTGAACAGAGATATCCTCTGGTGTGTATAAGCGAACAAGGGTCAAAAAAATTCCTACGTACTTTGCAAGCTTTATATTGCTCTAACAATGCATGCGTTAAAACAAATAATACAACACTCCAACTTTTCAAGTAACTTAGGGAGTGAAACAGGGATGTGTTCTCTCTCCGTTGTTATTTATTAATGACATAATAGAAAACGTATGTGAGGCATCCACAGATAACCCAAGAATACGTGTTCCCCCTGAACAGAAACAGATACCGGAGTTGCTATTTGCAGACGATCTTGTTCTACTCTCTACAACACCGTCGGGACGTTACAGATAGGTCTAGATACGTTGGAGACGTTCTGTGATAAAATGTCTCTACATATAAAAACGGATGGATGTTTAGCAAAAATGAAATTTTGAATTACAAACGTCAACCACTCGAGAAAGTTAGAAATCTTACCTGGGTCAGATGATCGACCCTCTCGTGGACATTACCCGTTTCTTTGAAGACAGCCAGAGAACGGTACAGTGTCCAATTAGCTTTTTTGAGAATCAATTTCTGTGACTTGCATTCGGGAACAGTTGCACGCTCCTGCAAGGACAACCAGATAAGATGATGGTCGCTACCATGCATACCATTTTCTACCTTCCATCGAAAGATATCAGCAACTTCAGGAGAGCAAATTGACAGGTCTATAGCAGTCCATGACCCCGTGGCGTATGCAAATTGTGTCATCTCCCCGGTGCTCATTAGATATAAGTATTCTTGCTCAAAGAGATAATTCAATATTCGACCCTTGGGGCAATCGCTCGACGAACCCCACAGAACACCGTGAGCGTTTAAATCTCCGAGGAGGAGGAATGGTCGAGGGAGCTGGTGAATTAAATCCTTGAGAGATCTCCGAGATATCTCGTGTCGGAGGAAGATACATTGAACACGCGGTCATAGTTGGCTCGCTATCAACTGTAACTGCTATAGCCTGGATTTGCGTTTGTAGGAGTGCAGGTGAGCAGAGGATAGAGTTTCTAACAAACACGGCAACTCCATCTCTTGCTCGGTCTCCCGTGGTGTCGTCATATCGGAAGCTAATGTGTCCCCGCAGAGAGCGAGAGTGTTCTGGTAATAGGTTGATCTTTCGCAGGCAAATACAGATCTGATTGCGACGCATTAAGAGCAGTAACTCTTTACGTTGAATTCTATAACCAATAAGGTTCCACTGAAGTATGGGAGGCGTTATGATTTAGATCCTTGTGAGTCGGACTTCTGAATGTGCATTTCCGCGTCACAATCGGACAATGCACAATCCGACTCGGAGGAGGGAAGAACGGAGACGTTCTTCTTATATCTCTGCGACTTCTTGATCGTTGTTTTCGTTTTTAAAAAATCCGTAATTTTGAAGGGTTTAGCCTGGAAACCCTGCTTTTTCTTTGTTTCTTTCTTTAGATTTGTTGGAATTATTTTCACATTTTTTCTTTGTTTAAGTAGAAGAACTGGGTGTAACTGACGTTTTCGGCTTTGAGAAAGCAGCTTGAAGACTTTTCTTGCCACATTTTCTCACAACACTCGCTCCCAGACACGGTGCATTAATCGCTCAGCGGAAACGGATTTTGTACATCGTTGAGTGGAAGCCATTGGAATTTCTTTCACATAGGCTTTCAGTCCGCAACACCAACCCCACTCAGAACGCCAACCCCAAATTTCATACAAATAAAACCATGGAGGGTGAAAAGGGGTTTATACCTGCTAAAAGCATCTTCAAGCCAAAGCCCACTTCAGAAAACCGCGTCATTCACCTGAGCAACAGATATTCTCTAACCCCCTTGCCCACCATGTCAGCCAAAGAAGCAAGTGTCACACATTTTGGTCATGCACAACCACACACCACCCAGCAGACCTGGATTTGAGCCTGTACGAGGTCAGGTGAGCAGAGGATAGTGTTTCTGATAAACACGGCGGTTGCTCGGTCTCCCGTGGTGTCGTCATATCAGAAGCTGATGTGTTTCCGCAGAGAGCGAGAGATCTATTAATAGATTGGTCTCTTGCAGGCAAATACAGATCGGATTACGACGCATTAAGGGCTGTAACTCTTCACGTTGAGTTCTACAGCCATTAAGGTTCCACTGAAGCATGGAAGTGATTATGATTTGGAACCTCCTGGGTCGGCCACCGGACTGTGCCTTTCCGCATCATCATCGGTCAATGCACAATCCAACTCTGAGGAAGGTAGTGCAGAGACGTTCTTTTTACGTCTCTGCGTCTTCTTTGGTGTTGTTGAGCTTGTTTTCAAAAAATCAACAAGGTTCAGGGGTTTAGCTTTGGAACTCTGATTTGTCTTTGTCTGTTGCTTTGTACTTGGCTCGTGGCTCATTGCTGGTTTTCTCTGTGAAGTAAATGGATGGGGTGTGGAGGGAGTTTTTGATTTCACAGGAACAACTTGAAGACTTTTCTAGCCACATTTGTACTGAAATGTGCACGATGTTGTAGACACGTCAGTGAAGTTGACTTGGACTGAAACGTTCTTCTTTATTACAGTAGTCTTTGCTGCGGTGAAGTAACTGGTAGAAAATACAGGATGTAAAACCCTGTATTTTTTTCCGTGCTTCACCGTACGGGATCTACTCCGGAGTCTTTATTTCCTGTATTTTCTTTTCTTCGAGAAAGGCGAAGCACTTCTTACTTGACACCGGTTTTCTGTGCAATTAATGCACTTAACAGGCCCCGGGCATAAAACGCCGGGTTCGTGTGCCTCCTTCCCGCATGTATCTCGTCCCTTACAGGATGTCGTGGTATGACCAAATCTCTGGCACTTGAAACAGCGCAGAGGATTTGGAAAGAAGGGTCGCACCGACAGGTTATGCCAACCAGACTTAAGAGTTTTAGTTAGTTTTTGACACTCATAGGTCACGATGAAGGAACTGGTCTTCTGCAGAAGATCAATAACCTTCCTCATGATTTGACTGACGTCAACTATGTTTTGGACTGTTCTCTATCTTCAATTCCCTCATTCGAAACGCGTTACAGAATTTCTCTAACGTCGCCAAGACGTAGCCTACACTGCCAGACTCTGTTCCCTAAGATTTGCAGTCCAAAACCTCCTTACAGCCACAACCAGACTTGACAACTGGAGCTACGCAAATGGCTTAAACTCAACCCCACCAAATACCAAGCCATCCTCTTCACCAACCGCCCATTGCACACATCCAGTTTCTTCAACCTCCCCTCCCTCACCATGCACCAACAGTCAATCCTTTGATCCCTATCGGTCAAGTATGTTGGTATCACTATAGACCGGTGATTCAACTGTGTGAGCCACATGAAAGAACTGAAGATGAAGGCTCAACGTTATAGCAGGCCGAAGTCAATTCTTGCAAACAAAAGGCTCAAACTGCACATCAAGCTTAGGCTCCACAAGACCAGAATCCCGAGTTTGGCACTTTATGCTCGTGGTGTCTCTCACCTTCCACGAACAGCTTCTCGTCATAGACAACCGGAGATACTGTTTTAAGATATGTCGTTTAACCACCGATACTTATACCAAATACTACCATTCGTCAGCAGACNTTTAACGACGTGACAAATACAACAACTGTCTCTTATACACATCTAGATGTGTATAAGAGACAGCTCTAATCTACTTACCTCACACGGACGGTCACTCTTCGCTCTTCCCGTTGCTGCCTGTCAGATATCCTTAACATACTTATCGGAAACACAAGCCAACAGCTACAACCCTCAACACTACACACCCTGACCAAACCCCATTGCCGTCTGTCGTCTCGTAACAATCCAGCGACCCTGAGTCTCCGAACACCGGGACGACTGAAGAAGAAATAAGAGAAGCACTGAACATAACTACATCTGGGTATAATAATCAGGAAGAGCACAAGAGTGCAGGAGTGCGACATTAAGTGACCACAGAAAAGTGCATATATCTTTCTGAAGAGCTTTAATTTACTCCAAGAGAAAAGGTGCGCACCTAATAATACTGACACTGATCTTCATCCTCGCACCCACTTAACGCTTCAAAGGCCATTATTAACGCTTCTTCTTTAATGTAAGGAGCACTGCATCTATAAGCTAAATTTTGCTTATTTCTGCAGTAAGTAATGGATTTGTTTAGATTTAGTTTATGTAATTTATGTTATTTAGAGTTATGTTATAATATTTACTTTAAATAATGAAAAGCGAACGTAGCGTGAAAGCATATTGATACAGGAAGACGAGTCAAATAAACAGAGTTGTTATTGAAAAAGTTGTTGAACCAAGGAAAACGACATAGCTGCTCTAGTTCAATTTAAGAGTATCTTAAAAATTCATATACAGAGAACACAGCGTGTAATATTTCTATGCTGTAATTAAGGAAATACGAATTATCCTCATAATTTTAGTTTGTCTTGTGTTCAATTGATCAAGTGCAGATGTGATGGTTTATTTGACAGAGTCTAAAGTCGTTAGTTTATAAAGATAGTTCAGATAACGCAAACACCAATAATTCCAAATTTGGAAAATTCAAACAGCTATTAGCTCATGCACCTGATTGAACATAATATGTAGCTTATGTGAAATTTTTGGCACAAGTTTGTAGACCTTATATTTAAAATTCTCAATTTTGATTAATTAATGATAGTTAATTAATTCGAGCCAGTTTGTAACTTTTTTGAAGTGGTAGAATTAATGAAGACAATTTTTCTGAAGAAACTCGATATGAATCACTTAGCAAGTATTTTAATGTAAACTTATAAGCCAAAAACATACTAACAACATATTTATTATATTTCTTGTATTATTGTAAAGTTGACTTAAGTATCGTTATAATAATACAACTTTTCTATTGCACCCTGTTTTTTACATTTAAAAACCATCGCATATCCAGCGACTTCAAAGATTTATGAACAAAATCCATACCGTATGAACATTAAAAAGCTACATCTCTTGTATCTATAATACGACGTGATGTAATAAGTCTAAGTTAGAAAATTTGTTCTTGAATTAATTTCTTGCGTTGAATCTTTTTGTCTTGGACATATGTGGTTTCCCAAACAAACAATTCATACGTGATAGCTAAGAACTATAGCGACGAGCCGGATTTTGTTTCAAGAAACTACAATTTTAAACAAAACTACACACTTTGGAGATTTTTTTCTTGTGTGAATAATTCTAATTTTATTCTTGAACTTGGGGTAAAAATACATGCATCCGATTACTGAAACAAGTTTCCTTAATCGGAGAAAGCAGAATGGAATTTGAGTGATTCTTGTGGGAATTACATCAGCAATGGATATGCTTATATAAGGTAAGCATAAGATTCATAAGTCACGACTCGAAAAGATTATGAAATTCGGAAGTTTAGAGATTCATATCAGCTCATTTGATACTCTGTTGTTGAATCATAGCCAGATGCAGGTAATCGAGACAATCTGTTACCTGCGGTGTTATAAACGCGCTCATGATCAGAATTCCATTCATGTTGTACAATAAACTTGCCCGGAGTACATAGTAGGAGTAGTCGTCTACTGGCCATGTTTTGCACAAGTTTGGATCGTCTTCTCCTTGCTGTCTTCGGCAACATTCTAACATTATTCATTCGGCACTTGCAATGTGTATAGATTTCGCTTCTCGTGTTACGTTTCTGCTTCCTTGTACACAAATGAAAACAGGAAGTTCTTCGTAATATTGAATTACCGAACCGCTGCTTTAACGACGTGACAAATACAACAATGAACTTCCCCTAGAGACAAAAGACCCTCTAGCATGTTCATTTCTCAACTGACTGTCTTCCAAATTCAACCCAGCGTGCTACCCGCGCAGTCTCCCGACCTGTGATAAACTATCTCAGACTGAAAAGGTATTTTCCATGCCAGAATGTGAATATGATTTTATGCCAAATGAGATAGTGCTCTAATATTTATTTTTGTTACACAGTACTTTGAAATCGAACCGCCTGACTATCAGCTTTTGTCAAAACGATCAGCATGGTGAGGTAAATAATAGTGAACAGATCTTTTAATCAAATTATCCAATTCAATGATGAAAGACAATCCTTGCCCGCTCATGAAAGCTACCCATCCGTGTATTTGCTGGTAGATTCAGATCACACACGTTCTACATGGTGCAGTGAAGTCGAAACATCAAAGGAATGTGAGTAATTAGGAGAGTTCTAGCGGAGGGAAGTGTGGAAGAAATTCGAAACTATTGATTTTTCACTTGACTCAGCAATCAAAACTCTTTCCATTCTCTATGTAAAAATGTTTGCGCAAAGATCTTCGCCTTCACTTATATAATAGTCAGTTGTCACAGAATAATTGCCACTGGATCATCCACCCGCATCATTCTTACGACGCTTTCGTTGTTGAGTCACTGAGCCATTATTTTATTGTAAAAATGCGATAGGCTCAATACTTGAATTATATTACCACGAACGAATTTTTGGACTAAAATTACTATGATTATTATACGTGAAGAAATTATCGTTTTAATTAATATTTCAATATTTCGTTGATTTCCAAACGGTCGTTTGACTCTATTCACAGGATAAGTTATGCTCATGTCGAGTATTTTATGAAGGGCAACGCCGTTACCTCATAATATCCTTGTTTTCTGTCACAGCAAATTCCGGTATCTTTAAATATTACATCAATAGAATATTTTATATTTCTGGTTAGAATAGTTAAATATTTATCCTTAAACGATCACCCTAAAATATTTTTACCTGATGTGCTTAAAAATCTACATCATTAATGTTCTATGAAAAAAAAAAATTATTCTTGAGATATGGAAAGAATGACGTAATAAAACTTTTTGTAACAGTTTTCATCATTATTTCATTAAGTCGTCGTATAAAATAACATACAATTTCAAAGGGAAAAAAGAAAATCGTTTCTATGGTTCTGGATTCACCCTCTATTGATAGTCGGTAGAGGTCAGCTCTATTGAGGGCCGGTCCCTTATCCCTGGCTTTGGGAGTGTGATGGGGTGACAGATGGTTCCATTGTTAAATTTCGCTCAGTGTATTTATACCCGCTTTGTGAAACGCTCGTCGAATGTTTCCAACACGTACAACGTCCCTTCCATAGTCGGCTTCGAAAGTACGTAGTTGGGAAACCGAACACATTTAAATCTCTCTGAAAGTCGGCTCTAATGGTCTTTTTATTATAATATTTCATTACAATATATCGAACAAAGTATACGATTATATCAAACGCTCCACAAAAGTAGCTGTGTGTTCATTCTAATAAACTATCTGTCGCAACGAAAAACCCTCACAAACGTTCATTAATTCTCGAAAAATGATGCTAATGGGAATCGATGTGGTACATATTAAAAAAGGGTGGAACGTCCCAAGAACATGCACAGCATAACCACCGAACACCAAATGTAGATTCACTATTCTACAATTATGTTTTAGTACCACATACTCTTGGTGGACTGTGTTCAGATAATTTGTACTAAAAAATTATAAAACTTTCATGGTAAATATGTTTATACAAAAAATATTACGAATAACAAAATATTGAAGCCAATTTTTTACGGGACAAACTAGAAAAGGTTTCGTCCATCTGTCAATATGTATTGGTGCATAGGACCCTTTCGGTGACACTCATTTTCAAAACTGGTTTCTGTTGTATATAGATGGACTTCATAAAAATATTGCACCAAGAAATTTCGTGGTGTGCTAAAGTATACGACATTATATAATAACTTTTCGAGAAAAAAAACATTGAATACGATCGGAAGTACAAGAAGTACGCAGTGAGGATAGGAGCTTCAGAGCAATTAGTCTTAAGTACGAATAACAACAATGCTACACTTACGTTCATTTCGATAGTTCACTTTATATTTTTTTTCCTTATTCGTAAACACACACACACACACAAAGTAATATACTTATGATCTACTTGAACGATTAAAAATGTTTTTATAACTAGTTTTTCACATTTATAATTATTTCCTTATTCATTCACGTAAGAAATGGAAAGCTTCAAGGAAACGTAACAAATGATATATGAAAGTCAACATTGTGAGTTAAGCGCCATTGTACTTTCCCCCCACTATTTTATGCATCGTGAAATCTACTTATTTAGCTGTATGGAAACTTAATATGACAGTGAAACACTTCCTAGCTTTAGGGCTCGTCAACGTCAAGGTCATTAGAGCATACCGAGGAAATTAACATATCGATGAAAAATTGAAAGATCTCCAGCACACTATATTCATTTATCTTACTTTTTCATAAGATGTAATCATGTTCAGTCAAGCATTTCAAATATACATTGTTGGGAATTTGGTCACAACAAGTAACAAAGGTCAAGTAATAGTCTATGGACTCTAAGCTCTTTTATGCAAATGAATGACATCTTTATATACACGAGCTTCTGTGGATCCATGGATTATTTGTCTGGATCGATATCTGCACTTCAAAACGTGATCGACCTGTGACGTCAGGCGCTGGCGCGCGCCCGTGCCATCGATGCGAACACCTTTTTGAGTTCAGAGATTCATTGTCATTTATTTGTCATCTGGCTGCGAAACCTACAACTTCTCTCCAAATCGTCCTCAACGAGGCACTATGCGTGTCTCTTCACAATTCGTCTGTACACGAGACGATGTTATGGTCCACCATCCACGCGCTTGCCAAAGCCACGCTTTCGACCATAATCCATTCGATACAACGTAGAGACAAATCAACTAAAACTTCAACGTAAATCATCACCTCAACATCACTCCAGCCGTCCAATCCCGTCATGGCGGCTGTACAACGAGGAATTTGGAGAATCACGTCATTTCATCGCTGCACCTCATCCAGATTTCATCAAGCACAGCCACATAGTTTTGTATCATTTGAGTTCTTCCTTATTTTAATGGTTTATTTTGCTAGTTGAAATTTCATGTTATTAAATTATTCTGTTGGTCTCTCAACTCCCATCTCATTCATCTTTATTTTTCCTACAAAACCTCTTACCGCAACACCCAAATGTACCTAAATTCTCCCTTAATTTCTGTAAGACACCGTACACAATCTTCTAAAAAAACACATTTAATATAGGTAAAACTAATTCGTTTATCTTTAGTTGAAGAAGACATCTCAGCTCTCACATCTTTACATACTTTAATATTTTACCCCCTAAAATGTTGCGTATACGAAATATAAAACAAGATTTTCTTTTTGCAATTTTGATACAAAATCGTGGAATAGTTTGTGAAGCGTTTTGTCTGCTCAGGAGGAAGAATACACGAGTGAAAATGTGAAGAACACGGAATGAAAAGCTGTAAGATAAAATGATGCATTTTGTTACCCCACTACACTATGTTTAGAACCTGAATTTTACCCAATTTGTGGGGTTATAAAAGGTCTTGTACATTTTGTTTCAGTAATCCCACCGGTAAAAAACATTGAATCAATGAATAAAAGGAAAACCTGGTGACTGAATAAAAGCTAATACTATAGAATAATAACTTATTGGAAAACGGACAAAAATATTTGGAGTTTCTATTGTAAATAGTATACATAAGGAAAATAGTATTTTTACAACGTATATTCCAATTCGGCGTGATAAAAATTTCCCTGACTTCTCCCAAATCCTAGTGTAGAGAGAGGTATAGCTTATTCTTATTGAACCCTAATGCTAAATTGAGCTGTCCTTTTAAGTAGTAACGACTTATTATTACTTGTTTTTAGGTAAGAAACCTTATGTACATTACTGTCAATAGGTATTACTCCTGAAAATGATTAGAAAATCTAGTTTCAGAACAAATGTTAAAACATTCCTTCGCCTCCATTGTCTGATTAATATTTTCCCTGGAAAGAAAAATAAAATATGAAGATAGGGTTTTCTTTCTTATGAAATGCAAAATAAATACAAGAAAAATATTTTCAAAGTCTTTCTTTACTTTGGAGACCTCGTATAGAAGACAACACATCATGAAAACAATGAAGAATGACAGTTGAAAATACTTTCGTATTTAGTACTGAAGTTTGTGACTAAAATATAAAATTATTATTATTAGAGGTTGGAAAATAAACAATTTTCTTGGTTGGAATATAGGTTCTGATGAAAAATCCCCGTCACAGTTACTTCTAAAACATTAACGTACTTTTGAAATTGAATTTCAAGGAAGCTACATGGTTAATTTAAATTCTAGGAATACTTTGATGTTTAATTCAATGATATTTCAAGGAAATTTGAATCCACATATCTGGCGCAGACAGAAACGATATATAAAACAGAGGCCGTAAATAGTGTTTGCTGTATTCACTGCTTTCGTTGAACTGCCTGACCCCGATTCAGTTCAAGTTGCTCACGAAGATACCATTTGACATCCTTGTTCCATGCGCAAATACCAGATTAATTTTAAACTTACTTCCACGAATTACATCACATCATGTTTAGACGTGTTTTAAAAAGGTATACTTTGATAAAGATATAATTTTTCCATCCGAAAATACCACGCTTCACTTGCGATTGTCCTTTTTCTTACACTAAAAAAAACTTGTGATAAATTCCAGACCGTACAAATTGTTCCAATCTCTCTACAATAATCTCTGATTAGGTACCAGAAGCCTCCCATATAATTGCGGTATATAACCAAAAGAAATGGTAAATTCTCGCAAAACAAATATTTTTTCATTTGACAACTAATTTACCGTAATAACCATTAACTAAAACACGCAACGACCCAAAATAAATTCCTTTTTACGTTAATTTGTAAGTTTCTTTACTCGGAATGAAGGATTTTTTTCCGAAAAATGTGATTCAGCGCGGTCGAAACACATTCAGGGAGGCCAAGAGTTTCATTAAAGGCAATTCTTAGTCTTAATGACTTGGAGTTTCCTGCTATTTATTCTTTACGGCCGTATGGTGTTCTGTAAAAACTATTTGTGAGAGAATTTGGTATATAATTTCTCTAGGAATGTAATAACTATTTTTTTCATTGATTTATACTTACGTATTCAATATCACAATTCAAAAATGACTGTAATAAATATTTTTAATTTTAGAGGGACGTACGTCGCCAAGAAGAATACGCATGTTTTAATACAAATTTTACGTGCAAACAACTTAACTCGTCTTTACAACTTTTCATCCTATCCCGAGGAAGTGTGTGGGTACATAAACTATTCTTTACGTTCATTGACAACACAAAAAGTTGTACAAATCCCAAAAGTACTTAATTCATTTATTTGGACGATATTGTCCATACTTGTACTAGTACTTGAGGTGTTCGGTGAGGAGAGGACTGTCAGCAGAGGCAGTAAAATCTCCTGGCCACCTAGAACGTCTGATCTCTCTCCATGTGATTTTTATCTGTGTGGCAAATTGAAGGGTCAGGTGTACTCAAATAATCCTCACATACTGGAAAAGCAACAGCAGATAATTGAAAATACTATAGCTGCTATCCCTCAAGCAGTGCTGCTACGCGTATCTCACTGTTTGATAAAGCGAACATAGCGCTGCATCGACGTCAACGGTGGCTATTTACAGCATTTTCTGTAAAGGGAAGTTCTCCTGTTCATTAGCAAGGGTCAATGCCTTGTCATTTATAAATATTTTCCGGGCTAGTATTATTTTGCCTACCCTGTACTTACCAAGATCACGCTGAGCGTCATCAGCAATGGCTTGCGTCTCATCAGCTTTCTTGGTAGCTTCTTTTTCTTCTTTCTCCACCACTTCTTTGGTTTCATTTGCTACTTTCTGCAACGGTAAAGAAAATATTTTATTAGAAAGATTATAATTTTTAACATGTTTCAGTTATTGTATAGGTATTTTAAAATACAAATGAACACGTTCAATCTGACAAACCTGGATTTTCAACATGAGTGAAACCGCTGAACGTTGTGTAACCTATATTCAGTAAGTGGCTATCGTCTTATTAGCGAAACGTATAGATACGATAAAAATAAATTTTCGTAAGTACTTCCTAGTATTCAATGGAATTATGCATACAAGTTCGAAAATATAATTTTACATCTTATACTAATGAAAGTCACCAAATTATTGTTGCAAAAAGACACGAAAAGCACATTCAAAACGGCTTATATTTACTCGTATAGTTTAAAGATCACTTCACCATCTTTCACAGTTTTACTGATTTTTCTTCGATAAAAATTTTTTTTCTTCGATATCCTTTGCCATAAACTAAGATTCTTGATTCCCGAAATTCTCGTACAAGCGGGTTACTAAAAATACAGAACAGAAGTTTAAAAATTGATTTCGGGAGCAAAATTAATATTTAGCTCATCTCATTCACGATTATGTTGAGACAGTATACTCCAAGTTTATGAAAATAAAATGATACAGTTTTTCTAAATAGTTTATTTACAAGCAATAAGAATAATTAAAGTAATATTTATAAATCTTAATTATTTATTAAATTGTTCGAAGAGGAGGAATGTTTACAATGATTTTTTAATAGCCAACCAATGGAATTTCATGATTATTTCCGTAAATATAAGAATATTCTGCGAAAATTAGTCTAAGCAACTTAATGAAAAAAAAATACCAGACAGACACTAAAATCGAACAACCGGACCAATACCATCTGGAATATCGTTAAAAATTACACGCACTTTTCTGAAAAACGCGAAGAAAAGTTCCTAACTAAACTATGGAAAAATCGTGTCAAATCCGCTGGACATTACAAAATTGTTTATTCTTATTTCATAGAAGCACGCACTATATCGAGTTGAGTATCCCAAAATCAATGTCACCCAAATACATGCACTCACGTGTCCCATTCTATGTTCACTTCCAAAATTAGCAGTTGAAATCAAGAGAACCATCAGTTCATTAAAAAATAAATTTTAAACAGGGCTGATATAGCTGAATTCAATATTGAATTTTCGTCTTAAACCATATTAAATCCACTCATAAATATTTTGAATAGTTCTTTATCAGAATAGGGTGGACGAAGTGAAACATTCGCACAAAGAAAGGTAACAATCGACCAATTTTCTACTAACCATTCTCTAAAAAATCCTAGAAAAATTGTTCTACAAGTGTCTGATCAAAAAATTACATTCTCTCTGACGATCAACACGGTTTTAGGAAATCCTTTTTCCATTTTTTTCTTAAACGATGTTACCACATCTCTTGACCGTGGAGGAAATCCTCAGGGTATTTTCTTGATTTATTCAAAGCATTTGATGTCATCGGTAAAGAAATTCTCCTTTCAAAATTGCATTGTTTGGCACTCGTGAACGTGCACATCAATGGCTAACTGCCTATTTAGGCATCAATCGGTTGAAATATCCTTTGCCAAATAAAATGTACTTGAGCATTGCCTTTCAGAAACAAACCCACTGACTTGCTTAGTTCCCCAAGGTTTAATTATTGGATCTATACTCTTTTTGTTGTTTGTAAACGACTTGTCACCCTGCACATCAGTTTGCAAAATGGTTCTTTTTTCTGACGACACTAATTTACTATGTAAACACGTCAACGCTAAAAAAGTTTTGTCTAACCTCTCATCTTGGTTTCATGCAAATTTTCTCGTTGTACACACTGACAAAGCAGTGTTAATGTTTACAATAAAATCACACAACTTTTGCCTCAAGAATTTATTTCGTAAAACGGAACACAATTTAAAAAAGTGTTACGAAAACCAAAATCCTTGATCTCCATATTCAAGACAATCTCAAATGGAATTGTCACAAAATTCAAAATCAGGCAAATTTTTTTACGCATTCCGAATATTAGTTAATGATGTTAGTCCATGTAGAAAATCCTGACTGAGTTTTAATAGTTACGATTATAAACAATATATTACAAATAATCAATAGTTTGAAATTATTACGTACTTGTGAACTATCTTTTTGGTGTTTTATTAAATACTAATTTGTTGGAATTCTGTAGATATTGGAACGTGTAACTAACTGTTTATCATACAAGGAGTGTGCTGAAATGTTAAATTCACCTTTCATCGGAATTGATGGGATGCCCCTCGCTTTCTTCCGGAGAGAAAATTAATTGTCTTCCACGTGATCATAGGCAATTTGTAACTGCATTTTTGACAAATTTATTTATTTAAGTTTTCTAGTGATTGGTAAAAAAGTGATTTCAGAATTAATGATATATGAATGCTCTGGATTAAAAATAATGGTTTAAATATTAATAATGGGACAATAAGGAGGAAATATATATAGAGATTAAACAAATGATCTGAAAAAGAATATTTCTTAGGATTAATGCCATGCTAGTGCGTAAGTAGAGAGCTTCATTATCGGCAGAACAATCGGGATTAATGTAACGACTAGCAAAATTATTTTTATTCCGATTAAGAAATTAGAAATTATGATCAAACGGTAAAAGTACATAAATTGACAAAATTAAAAAAAATTAAATCTGTTTATTTATTCACAAAGTAATGGATAACGCTGATCAAGTTGATTAAGGTACTTAAAAAAATATTTCAAATTTCGTAAACGCTATTTACGAATAATAGATTAAAACCATACTGCAGTATTAATAAAAGCTCGGAGTAACTTCGGTCTTTTCACGCTTACGCCGAGAGTAGTTATTTTAAGTGTAACAGAGTCGTAAGCAAGGAATAAAATTTTACTAATAATGGCATTTTAAGGCTGACGCATGAAGTAATATTACAATAATACATATTAGTAAATAATACATTAATCATGTTACGTCGAATGAAAATGGGAGAGGGGACCGGGGTTCAAACCCGGAACCTTGAGCTCTGCGCGCTCATGCGCCTACCGACTGCGCCATTCCGTTCGCCTCTCGGGTACGTCTACCATTCTCATTCAACTTGTGAAACCTACCCAGTCGGTAGTCGTATGAGCGCGCTGAGCTCAATCCCGGGTTCGAACCCCGGTCCCGTCTCCCATTTTCATTCGACGTAACATGATTAATCTGTTACCTGGCGGTGAGGTTCACCGCAATCTAAGAAATAATACATGTTAGATCAATATCAAGAACTGACTTTAATAATTGTAAGATATATGAATAAACGTTTATTAAAATATAAATATTGAGACATAAGACTATTAAACGACTAAAAACTGAACTTAAATTATAAATTGATAAATATACGAATAAACTAATGCTAAAATATTAAATATAAAACATGAAACTATGAAACGAGTAAATAGGTCGTGATTACTTCACGCTGTTTCATTGATGTGCATAAGGACTTCATGAATTTTGGTGAATTTACTGATGACAGAACTCGTAACACAATTTCCTGCAACAGTAACTTTCTGTGCCGAAGACATACTGTATCTAATATAAAAGTAGTTAGAGGAACTCCCCCTAGACGTCACTACGGGTAAAACGTGTACCTCTCAAGGTGGAGTTGCGCAACTGGCTGAGGTTCCCCCCCGGTTGTTATATTGCTTCATGGCTCAAGTCTCGGAGTAGTGCGGATAAACACTAGACAACGTCGCATCTTGTAAGCTCACTGATGTTTTGATCGATAAAAGCAGTATTCCAAGAAAGTTCTGAACGTCCCACGACGTGAGTGATGTTTGTGGTGGTATCACTGATAAATCAGAACGTTTTCATAACGCAACTTTTGTACATAAATTTTCATCAAGTGATATAAAATATTTGGAGAAATGCATTATGTATGATAAAAATAAATAAAAACATGATATCTTAAAAAATATGACCCCAAATTTTATGAGAGATTTAAACGTAATAAGGACAGTTACTCTACTCATAGCGGATAATGTGGTAAATTAGTAATTGGATGAGGTAAAATAAAATAAAATTTTATGTACAGAATAGTTATTGGCTTTTAATTTGGCGAAAGAAAATGTAAATAAAGTATAATATAACAACATTATATGAATATAAGGTATATTTGTAATTACATTGAGTTTGATAATAGTCAATTTTATAGTGTTAATTGGATTGTGTATTCATAGAACGATTTACAAGTCCAACTGACTTTTGAATTAGGACTGATGGTAAAAAAATGAATATAAGTACTACACTATCCTATGCCTTATTAAAAAGTATCTCTAAGGTAGATAAAGACAAACTTTGGCGAGTACACAATTGTATTAAAGAACCATCATTCGTACAGAACTTTTTAAATTTTTTACATTGAACTGTTATTTCATAATCACTATCGTTATTTTAAAATGTTAATTCGTAAGCTCGGCGTCTTGCTCGATTCACTTTCAATTATCAATCATTTACAACCAGGAGTAAGATGATGGTCGTAGCACACACAACCTAACCAAACTCACGGCGTTTGCGACGGTAAATGGTCGAGAGATAGCCGGTTGACCTTCAAACGACGTTGTGGCATAAACGGCGTTTAGCTTAGCGGTGGAATGCAAGACAGAGTCAAACGCGTTTTCAAACGACGTGTGAGCCTCAATGCCGTTCTTGTAGCTTGTTCTGGTGAAATGCGAACTAAAACTCTTATTCACGACATTTAACAAAATGAGAAATTACTCCAGCAATAATAATTTTCTACGGCATTATTCTAGGAAGCTAATATACACGATCTTCATGCATGGAATTGAAAATTCCGATCAATAATAGTGCCACAGATATATGACGTCCAAAATCACTCGTACAATTTGAGGTTAAGTCGCTATTATATCCACAGACTACTGCTTCGACCTGCGAGTTTAAATTTGGGGTCTGCGCGGTTTACCGGTTACCATAATAATTACTTTCCACTAACTTCTCGCACGAGTTATTCCTACTCTATTCACTACTCTTTCCTCTACTCTGTTTTCACTACTCTTTCCTTACTCTCGAAGTAAAATTTACCCCTCTTTTACTAGTACTGATGAGCGCTGTTATAAATATGTAGTCATAGTATCCAATTTTGTGTTATTTATTAATAAGGTCTTTTCGGCCGCGTGGTGGCAATCATAAGTGATTATTCTTTTGATTAAAAAGAGGATGAAATGGCACCGGTAGATATATGGGGACGGCTAAGGGGGCTATACCTTCCTCCGTTGAACCTGAACTTTCAACAGGTAAATCTGAAATTGATAAAAAGCATACTTTGTAAAAGTATTATCAGATTTTTCGCACACTAAATTTACATTTTCTTTTAGCATTTATATATTTTTTCTATTATATTTACATTTTATATTATATTTACTTTTTATATTATATTTTCTATTAACAAATAATTTGTATTACTCAATGTTAGCTCTAGCAAAGCGCAAGATAGCACTATTTATTAATTTATGTCCTATCTTCATCAATCGACATTACGTAGTATTATCCTTTCACACGTACATAAATCTTTATATTTTTTTTTTTTTTTTTTGCTTATACACATCATTTTAATCACAAACTAATTTTTTTCTATCCACTAGTGTTAAATCTATCATTCTATTATTAGTGTGGTGTTACAAACAAACTCACAAGCGACGTGATTCTATTTCCAACCACCATCTTGCAATTGTTTTAGCTACTGACGGAGGAGTAGCTATGAGCAAGTAGGTCGTGAATTGAACTGGTCTAAACGTGAGCTAAAGCAAAACATCTTCCTTGTCAAAAAGAGTAAGAGTAATGATGATAGAGTGCATAAAAAGACGATTTTTTCCCTCGTTTGAAGGCAAACAGAGATCATGGAAATACAGGAAAGAACGAACATTACAAAAACAATTTCATAATTCACGAGGAACTGGACTTAAATCCAATTTTCGCCTCGATATATGGAAATAAATCTGTCAATTAATGTCGTCAATCAATTCAAGTTATGGATCACATAAACCGTGGTACAAATGGGAGTTAATACCCACCTCGAAATTTCACAATGCATGCCATTAAATCGAGGTAGGTATTAACTCACACTTGCTGTGCAATGGAGGAATTTCAATACATAAATGATCAACGCTCCCGTACATTACAAATCGGTTTAATGTCTGATTGTGTCCATTTCCGGCAGCAGAAATTAGATGATGTATTTTGAACATTCGAAAAAGGTACAAAAATATTATTTTAAGAATGATAGAAATATTTTTCATAATTTTGTAGAAAAAAAGTATCGTGGCTCAAGTTATGAAACCACAATGAAAGAAGTAATATGGCGAATTTTGAAAGGTACAAGAAGTATAATTTATAAAATGGTTATTCTTTTCAGAATTTTCAGAAGAAAAGTTTATACATTTTAAAATACCACGGGAACAGTAATCTTACTCTTGCATTGAAGGTACGGTGTGCATAAAATCAACGGAATTAGAATAAAACTCTACATCTGTATACAAGGAAATGAACAATTTTTATATACATATAGATTGTAATTACTGCAATTACTTCTCAACCAGGTAATTTAAAATGTAAGTCGAATACAGGCTAAACAAGCTCATGTAAAAAAGCTGACATGAACAAATCTCACCACTAAATCTACGTCAAAATTAAATTGATTCGGCAGTTAACAATAGGTAGCAAAAAATAAATCGCAATACAAGGATCAATTTCTTAGAGTTTTCATTATTTGTAAATTATTTTTCTGATTAACTATTCATAATATTATATTTTTTTCTAACGATTAAAAACGTAAGGGAACGCGACAAAACAGTAGAATAGTAGAACAAAATAGGTACCTGAAAAAATATTTCATCAAAAATTTCAATGTTAATCGGTTTTAAAAGTTAACCGCTATGACAAAATTAGCAGTTGTTGTTTGTGATATCTATGACGTCATCAACCATTTACCTCTCGAGAAAAGCACTCGTTGTACTGACGGATTATTTGAGCTTGCTTAAGTTGTGTTGGAACCGTGGTCAAATCCAAATTACGCGCTAATTATATGCCGGATATGTAACAAATACCGACGTGCATGTTTTTGATTTTTAAATTTTATTACAAAAACAAGCTTTTTCACTCCAAAGTAGTGGGTGAGCAAAGTCGAGGAGGAAAAAACACGTCGATAAAAGTAATTTAACTATCCCGTAATCATATTAACAGTATTTGCGCTTAGCCGAAATGTCGAAAATTTAGAAAAATTTTCATTGATTAACTGTTAGCAAAAAAGGGTAAACAAAGTATAAATTTGCCTGAGAAAAAGTGAGTAAAATCAGACCTATCATTTAAACCCAAGATCGTTCGAATCGGTTGAGAATAAAAAATCCATTTCGACTAACTTGCCGGGGCTAATTCGATATGGTTTACTTAAGAAAGGAAATTTTTTATTAAAATAAATGATTATATTATTATTATTATTATTATTATTTCACACAACTTTTTTTTGTACATAAAAATGACCGATATTCACTTTTACGATACGTCGGAATATATAAGGTACGATGCATCGGAAGTTGCATCTAAGGTATCCTAGGCAAATAACGCGCCCCTAACTTTAAATCTATTTTTGTGTGTAAATGCAGTTTAAATGTAACACACAATTCAAAAAAAATATTTAACGTAATTTTACGAATTGAAAAATACTAGTTGTGAGGTGTAACTATAATTTCCATGTCAGTAACTTCGTTTTAAAACCTTGTCTCGGGTATTATTAAAAATGTGTGTATTACCACCCGGGCTTGTGCGCCCGTTCGATAAATTAGTGACTCGACGCAAAAATACATTCATTAGGATAACATTAAGGTCACGTATAAATATGTTTATTAGAATTTAAAAGGAATGCAACCAATCAAAATTAAATATAAGAAATATCAAAGTTATTTAAAGAAGTACCGTAATTTGAAACTTCTATTACAGATTTTTAGAACATTTTTAAGCATCATTTTACAAAAAATAACACCATGATGGCTGCTTTTCATGACAAAAGGTTATAACAAACAGGTCGCGAGGTCCTTGAGGCACGGCACGTCACTGGCGAAATGGTGGCACGAGCGATTGTCAATCGAGCTAGTGTTTTCCAATAGACTCAAGGCCTAGGAATAAAAATATGTTTTCCGTAGTGTGGGAGTTAATTTATGAGCTTTCCTTTCATACTTTGTTCACCACGTAAATTCATCTTTGTCTCAAATATTTGGAAAAGACATTATTAGTGTGGACGTAGTGATGTAAATACTAGTCTATCCGGCCCGCATTTGCAGGAGAGTTATGTGTTTTACCTTTCCCATTTTGTGAAGAAAGAGATGCCTAGCAACATCCATTTCGTGGAATACTCTGAGATTTATTCTGAGAGGAGGTAATGTTTCACAGAAATTCTTGGTAAGACCATTTGATATGTAACCTTTGTTTACGAGGTACAGGTTTACTAATCCGATCTTGTGACCTACAAAATCTGAAATAATTAATTTCCATTGAGAATTCATCACCGCTTGGCCACCGAATTTCCAGAATATTCATAGAAATCTGTATTTCAAGACCCAATAATGGATTAGAAAGATTTCTTCTAGAGAAAATCAGTACCTTTAATAAAAAAATGAAATGTACGCTAGAAATTGTGTTATAACAAATTGATGAATTCGAGGTCAATATTCCAGAAAACTCGATTTTACAAATAATTTTGAAGCTAATACGAGACGTAACTCAACAATAGCATCGCAAGACATTCGATTATAATGAAGTGTGAGATGATTTAACAAAGTTCAGAAGCAATTTTTCACATTAGTTGATATAATCGAGTTTTGTTCAATATTTCTGCATTGATGAACGGTGGATAGGAGGATTATTGTGGAGAAATTTTGTTTCGTTTTACAGAGCAAACTTATTGATATGTTTCAAATACGGTAGATAAATAGGGAGGAGCGGTGAAGCGATACACATCGTTTAATATGCATGACGACGCATCTAATTGAAGAAGCGGGAGGCGTGAGTTGAGTGTTCGGGCATAAATCTTCCGAATTAAAGTCCACCAAACACGATCAATATATTGCGTTCAATATATTATGTAAAACTTGTTCCCCTCAGACGACTCGATAATATTGGACAATACTTCAGTCAGAATCTTGCCTTGAATAAACATGTACCAACAGAGTGAAGCCCGCGAACCGGACGTTTTCGATGATGCTGAACTGAGTAGGGTATTAATTGTCTTGTATGCCCCATTGAAGAAGTGTAGAAAACATTATATTGCATTGTTACTTTCAAATTAAATTACAAGTGATAGTATGCGAAGTATGAGCTACACAGACACGAAAGATAGGGATTAAAATTGTTTTTAAAACCCGTGTGTTTGTACATTTACAGTGGTTCATTAATGGAGCATAATACATACAATAGTTAGGTCTTCAGTAATATTAAAATAAAATAATAATAATAAATAATATAATAATAATAATAAATAATATAATAATAAGAATAATAATAAATAATATAATAATGAGAATAATAAAGTATTAAATGCTGTGAAACATTTTTAAGGAATCTCCAATGAAATTAAAATTAGTAAAATTTTAAGTTAAGAGAAGGAATTCTATCTTATTGTAACTTTGATTTAGT
The DNA here is from genome assembly GCA_002313205.1 of Laupala kohalensis. Taxonomy (NCBI): domain Eukaryota; kingdom Metazoa; phylum Arthropoda; class Insecta; order Orthoptera; family Trigonidiidae; genus Laupala; species Laupala kohalensis. The sequence continues at coordinate 28,926 of NNCF01131751.1, read as the reverse complement.
TAGAACATTTTAATTAATCTGATGTCATAATAGTCTTAGTTAAATCATCTACGGTTATGGAAAGTCAGTTGGAAAAGCAACGAGTAAGAGTCAGTGACAGTTGATCAGAACCTTCTAGAATAAATTCAAGACCATCAATCAAAGTGCATAAAATCACAACCGTCGATCAGAAAGCAATCTGATTGGTTAGTATTGAATGAATTTGGTTGGTAGACTAGCCCAACGAACACTTGTAGAATCAACAAGAGTTCATTCTCGTGAGAGCGTCCAAGTCACAGCGGGTGCGAAAGTTTCTCAAGTACGCGAAAAACTGTGTTCCGTGTTTAGGGACAACACGAACATTTTCTTTGTTTCTGGCGCGACGGTGCGACTGAATAATAAAAAATCCAGTCGACGTGAATGAACTTCTTATCGACGATCTTCATATCTCAACGCACCGAGTCAACAAGAAAGTAATAGGAGTGTAGTACGAGTCAACAATTTACGAGTTCGCGATGTGTCTACGAATTCATTGAGCGTCTTATCCCGACATCGTACGCAGAACATTTGGCCGAGGTTTATACTACTAAGTTACTCAAGGTCACGCAATACGCTGACATCAAGACCTATCGTCTTCGTCGTCGTCTCATTCACAATTAGAAGCAATTACTACCCACGGTGAGTTCTATCTATTTTTCATGTTTGTGAAGCCGTCACGCATAAACAGATTGTCATTCAGCTGTGATGATTACATGATTGTGTAATGAACTGACTGACATAACTTTCGTCGCAGAACAGCGTTCATTAAGACGCTAAGGACAATTAGTTGAGAGCGCAACGTGACTTTTAACATTTTTGGATTGGAAGTAGTTTTTACGATAAATCATTAATTACAAATAAATATCAAAAAATTATCGGCGTGTTACACTTTTCATTCTTGTTTTCATACTTCCATTCTATTGAATTTATTAGCAACGGTGTTCCAGAACAGACAAAATCATTCTGAATCTGCTATTCATTCTTAACCCTCACTCGGACTAACAGAATCTTGCGCAATAGAGACCTCAAACGTTAACTTTCAAGAAAACAAATATCAATATAATGACAAATCTCCAATAAAAATTAAACAAGTTGAATTCTCTTCAATATTTTTGCTTCAAAATCGCACTTACAAGATCAATGTATTGAGCTATGTAAAATATTGAATGAATATATTGATCATGCGTGCTGGCTTTAATAGCTTAGAGATGAGAGGAAAGTGTATGAGAAGTTGGGAGAAGGAAGAGTAAAAGATAACAAGACGTAATTATTTCACGATAACGGAATACGTAGCGATTCGAGAGCACATTGATGAATTCACAGAAGATGCACTACTTTATTCCACGAACCAGGTAGGTCTGGCCTTGCAAAAGGTCACGGAGAATGTATAATTACCATAGTTCTTGAGTTGGACGTACTAATGATAACTAATGATTTTCCGATCTTCAAGCTATACCGCTCGCGACGCCATCACGACCAAATTGACTTTTTCGCAATTATTTCGTTTCCGTTATTAGTTACAACCAAATTAGCTAGTTCATGTAATTTCCAACATCTTTTGTAGGAACCATATTTTTCAGATTTATATTCAGTTTTGATTATAATATTTTTACTTATATCCACATGTAAAAGATAAGAACGCCTTCACGAACAATATATATTATATTTATTTTGTTTATATAAATATAATATTATATTTATATATTGTGAATTAAATATGAAAAACATGAAAACTGTGGAATATAAAAGGTATTCTTTATTGAAACATGTGTAAATATGGATTGCATACTATTAACTTTTTTTATGATTGTCATTCTCTCACCTCCATAAATGTAGAGCAGAATGTGCGTTTTTCTATATTAGTGTACCCATAAACCCCTAATTCACTTTACATTTTACTTAAGATTAGCGTTTTGAACTTTTTGATATCCTTGACGGACAACGTTGATCCATTTCTCGCTGAAAATACTCCCCTTCGAAAATACCTCTTTTTCGATCTTCAGCCTAATCTTTATCTTCATCTCGGCGTGTACTGACAGAAACTAATAAAAAAAGTTATTTTTTCATATTCGTCATCTGAGAAGGTGAAACTTCTGAGACTTTCTAACATGGAACTATTTGCAAAAGAAAAAATACAACCTACTTCAATGCTGTGTTTTTACATCCACGTGCTCGACCACATGCCTTTTTTTCAATTACGTTAGATTATTTAATATATTTGCAGGTGCAGGGTCCTGAGTGATTCTCATCTGCATATTCAATTTACTTTTTCCTCGTCCCCAATCTAGTGGATTCTTTTGATTATTTGCCATAATGAAATTTGGTGATAGGTCCTGTAAGATTGAAATTGTACAGTATTGCTCATAGAAAGTAATGAAACGAAATTGAATGCAATTTTGTGCTCTGAAATTCGTGAAGTCATCATAGCGGAGTCTGCCTAATGTGAAGCTATCCGTAGAATAGCTGTACACTGCAACAAAAATTTTTGCCCCAAAAGCGTTAATCTCATCACATTGTTTTCATTCTTAATAGCCTGTTTGATTCAGTGCCTTACTGTCTGCCCTGACGTTGAAAAGCTTAGTGTTCCTTCTGCTAAACAGTGCTGACGTGCTATCACACTCGCGGATTAACACACGTACAATAAAATAGTTTTTAAACGAAATGCAAGTACTTGAAAAGTAAGTGTGCTCCTCAACTTTTCCTTTTCCAGGGATTCGAAATCACAGTTGGAAGATGCTTCGCCAGGGATGTACGTGTAGATCAATATCTTCTCCGATAAAGAAAACAGAATTATATGAGTAGACATAGCGATCGCGCTGTTAACAATTAATGTTTATGTATTTTCTATATTTTCTTGTACCGACAAATTCGCTTCGATGAATTTACTATGTAGCACGGTAATCAGACAATAATTTTTTATTTCAGCAGCCTTGTGATTCATTGGTCGCCGAAACCTTTCTGAGTTCTTCTTAAATTTGTTTCTGAGGATAGGCCGAGTTCTGTGGGATATCCTCCAAAAATAATCATTGCTATTAAGTTTTTTAACACTGCGGATAGGTGGTGACAATCATTGCAAAAGATTCATTTTGGTGCCACACAACTCTATGAAGACGATATCCTCCGTCTATTATATTAATGATGCTTCCAACTACAACGTCACATTTAATCGGCAAAATAAAAAGACTATGTTCCTTTACGCATTCCATTAGCGTCAAACATCGATTGGGTCCCATGGAACTTATTAAATAACTAGACAGAAACGTTATTCTGAAATATGAGGTATTGAAATGGGAACCAACGTACGTTGCTTATCGCCCCCTCCCTGCGAAACTAAAAATAGTTCAAAGTACTTCAGATAATATTTTACTTGAAGGCGTTTATATCTATTATATAAAGATAAGAGTAAACCACAATGAAAACCAAATATTGCGGTCAAAACGAAGAAAGAAATGTGCAAATAAATTTTTTTGAATAATCCACAATTTTAAATCTTTAGTATCTTAGAAATTATAAATCTGATAAAACAATTGTTCCCATAAGAGATGTTGGACATTGCATGATACATCTGTTTTATTCTATTTTCCGTAACTAATACCGGAAACGAAATAATTGCGAAAAAAGTCAATTTGGCCGCCGTTTTTCCAAGATGGCGGCTAAGCTTGAAGGTCGAACACTCAGTATTATAATTAGTACGTCCAAACACAAGAAGTATGCCAAATATATGCTCTCCATGACCTTTTGCAAGGTCTGCCTGTATAGAAATCCCCTGGTTCCCGGACTTGTTCGTGGAGTTCGATATATCAAACACTGTAGGAGAACTTCAATAATCAACGATCTGTACCACACTAAAAGTAAAAGATGACCAATATGAACATTATATCGTCAAAAAAGGAGAAAAAAATAGTCATGAAGTATTTCAAATATTTCTGTGGGGGAAAGCAATCATTCCTAAGGAAGTTATCACATTATACATTTTTGACGGAAGGAGCGAGTACCAAAGAAGCTTTACAGGGCCATTAATGGAGTCAGTTAAAACGAACACATGTTTAGCTAAGGGTGTTTAGTTTCCAGATTAATGAGCTAGTTGTTGAAGTTTCGTGTTCACCTACGGCGGTAAGTTAGCTGTACAGTACGACTGCATATGATAAATTATATAATTAACAAATTAAAATAATCCCTATCGCTCGCGAGAAATTGTTTTTGAACAATTTGGTAGTAAATTTATAAATAAAAGTAAAGAAGTTAATGGAACTGTTAATTTGTGTTTGGGATGATTTGTTGCGAATAATCAATATAAGATGAATATCTAGTCTTCTGAAATATAAATGAAGAATTCCGAAGCAGTTGAGAGGACATGGAAATAAGTAAATCTTAAAAATCAGGAAGAAAAGAAATATAGTTTTTGAGCTTGATTCCTTTGAAATATATTGAGATTAATTTTGTTGGTATTAACTTTTTACTTTTTAAGTTTTAGCACAAATACTAGTGCGAAAACTAGCTCTATTGTATATAGTTCTATTTCTAATGATCGAAATCTAGATATTTTTAATATCGCATCGGAGAGAAATTCCTGTATTTTTAATGCACAAATTGCACTAAGAATATCGCATGGATTAAACATTAATTTGATGGAATATTAATTAAAATATGAAATTCGATGGCTAATTTCTGTTATAATTTTGTGTTCCATGCATCCCGTTAGATCATTACTTAATAATTATTTTAATATTAATGGCCAATAACTGTTATTTACCGGTGATTTAGGTGCTACATTACACACTGTTGGAAGTGGAGTTGCATGATATAAAATTGCACGTGGTATCAATTTTTTTTGTGGGGCTTTACGGCTCATGTCGACATCAAAGGTCATTGGAGCCCGAAAAACTTGTACAGGTAGGGAAAATGCAATTACGCACTAGGGAGAGCCAACATGACTCTCCCCGTGGGTGGGACTCGTCGAATGATTCAACCCTACCCACTAAAAACCCTCCTGATCTACAACACACCAAAACATATCTCACAACATGCATCAAAACAAAAATGGAGGGGGGAATGAGGGGGGCACATAACATGAGGGGGACAAAGAATAAGAGGGGACAAAAAATGAGGGGTAGGACAAAAAAATGAGAGGAAAGAGGAAAATGAAAGATACCCTAGTCTTGATAGCGTCTGGATCGAAAAGAAGAAGAGGTTACCAAGGGAGGTCAGAAAAGAGAAAAGAAGGAGCATGGCACAAGTAAGTGTTAGTAATGCCAGACTCAGCTCGGGGCCCCGTGTTCGCCAAACACGTACTTACTAGATGTTAGTCCCCTGGGGTGACGTGGTATCAAGTTTCAATCTAAAGCCACTCCAATTAATTTCGATAATACCATTAAAATATTATATCTCTATTAACATTTCCATTACTCTAATTGTTCTATCATAGATTAACTGTGGTGAAGTAACAGTGAAATTTGATAACAACTTTAACGTATTTACTTCATGGAAAAGAAATATACGTACAAAAAAAAATATTTCTTTCCCTCGCTTTTATGGATCGCAAGAACATTTTTTAGAAAATATATAATTTCTATTCCACAATAGTTCGCAGAAGTTTGTAATGTATTTGGAAATAGCTAAATACTTTTTGGAGCAAGCTTGTGCTTTACAATGGTTCTTCGCCCTAGATGGAATCACCGACCCAGCACCAATGTGTTAGTAATATTACAGTGTTATGTGCGTGACAGGCGAGAGATTAGAAATTTATAAACTATTCAGCATAAACAATTGTGGATCCTTGTGATACAGTTGAAACAACATATTCAAAAATTGATTTCTAGTTTTGTGACAATAAATATTCAATAACTTTCTTAATTGTCCGGAAAAACATATTTCGTACTTATTTGTATTAAATATGACACATATGATATTAAAAAAAACTTGATTCCATTAGAAATTAGACGGAAAAATATTTAAAAATCGTCTTACTGCCGGCTTTATCCATATGAACCCGTAAAAATTTAAGATGACTGTATTCAATTATTAGCTTTGCAAAGTTATAATTTCAACAGATTTGATAGATAATACTTTATTCTTTCATTTAAAAATTTTTGAACACTCGTGAGGTTGCTTAACTATCTTTAACATTACCAGTGCGACTTGGCGTGTTTGGAAGGGTATGAACCCGGAATTTTCGAGGCATTAGCGATATGCCGTGCAGCCCGTCTCACGTCGCCGCGCAGAATGTTTGTTTGCACAAGGGTGGAGCGCCGGTCTACACGAGCCTCGTAATCCATAATTGACGGCATGCACAGGTGCGTCGCTGGACGGTGAGACACGTAGAGAACAGCCCCGAAAGGCAACATTCCCAAGAGCAAAGCGCTGACGTCGCAGCCATTGCAAATACACCTGCCCCAAATAATCTTTTTGCCTAGCGATCGCCATTCGGTGGTCCTCGGACAAATCTGAACATTAATAACATTTTTTCCCTTCTGTTGAAGAAACCTGTTTGTTATGGCATTAATATTAGATTGTTTAATGTTTCTGAGTTTCATTTGGGAAACAGGAAACGATCAGCAAAAATAAAAATATTTATCTAATTTAATTTGAATAGGGTACCCAGGACAACTTTTAAAGATTTTATTCTATTTTATTTTATTGAATAAATATGCTTCATTAAATAAATATTTACAATTTTGTTATAATTAAAAAAGATTTTATATTTGTTACATTTAATGGATGAATTCAATATTTGTTAAAATTTCTCTACTCTTTATTTGGCAAAGATATTTATGTTGATAAAACAATAAATTTACAGATCCGCGAGGTATAAATAGTAGGCGACAGCTGTTTTAGTTCTTCTCTGGCGCTGGTTTCTCACAGGAGGCGAATACAATAAGCATAAAAGCCGGAAATAAAGGATAGCGTTCCGACGCAAGATACAAACAGCTGCAAAAAATTAATTACGTTATTTTGAATGAAAATGGGAGACGGGACCGAGATTCTAACTTGGGACATTGAGCTTAACGCGCTCATGCGCTTACCAACTGCGCCATCCCGTTCGCCTCCCGGGTCCGTCTTGGCGAAAATGGAAGCAAAAAAGTTAAGTAGGAATTCGCTGGAGAATCGCAGGTGTTTCACGAGCACCTATTTATTTTGTACCGCCAACTGTTTCACAAATAGTTGGCTGTACAAAATAAAAGAAAGGTTGGAGGTGATTCTTGAGATTGCGAACTACTTTCATCAGTGACGTGGAAAGTCTTTCAACTCCCAAGTAAGTGAGAGGTTGCGAGTCTTCCCTTTACCATTTTATGCATTTTTTCAGCACTTGCTTCTAAAGGTCACTGCTCATCTAAAACACCGTGTTTACAGGAACCACTGTGTAAGACAGAACGAATAAGGGTAGCGAGGTAGAAAAAGGCAACATCATTATACAGGATCTTTGGCCTACAGTTTGGAATCTCATCATGAATCACACTCGCTTAAATTACTTCATAAGGGCTCTAATGACCTTGCCGTTGACGAGCCCTAAAACTTCACACACACAAAAAAAGTTACTTCATGAATTTACAGTATTTTCAGAGAGTTTAGCATTTAAGATTTGATAAACCATTTTTTCATTTCCAAACGCATTTTTGCTTCGAATTCCTCACTATCAATCAAGTTAAAAACATGTAGTTTTACTTATTGTATCTCTATTCTAGAGTCTTGGGATATGATAAAACATCAGTGAAGGTTAACGGTTTCAAAATTTAGTGGGAATGAGGGAAATCGGGCACTCCTCAGCTATGGTAAAACCGTCTTCGCCACTAACTTCGAAATTACAAGGCCTGCGCTTTGAGAACGTGTGTGTGTGTGAAGTCACCGCTATAAGACGCATCTCGTTGCTCACTGCCACGTTGTCCTCCACATGGTCATACACAGTTTATAGCTCCTTTTTGTCAATATATTTATTATTGTTGTTCAGAATATATTATATAAGAATATTAATAAGTTCAATGGCCTTTCAATGTTCTTCTATACAAATCGCTGCCTTCTGTACGGGGTTGAGGAACTAAATGATGCGAGGGTTCATTAAACGGGAACCGACTGGATGAGACATTATGACTGGATGTAATTAGTCCGGATATAATTAGTCTTGGTTTCAAGAGAAGCGCTCAATTTCCCCTCAAGTTTGTAGTTTGTTGGTGCGGAGATTACTCTATTGATAGTATTTGTGCACTCTTCCGGTTTAATGTTTAACTAATTAACGTGTTTGCTCGGTCATGACGTTGGAGAAACACCCACATGAACTCTGTACGTAAAAGGGAAGTTGTCGGAGTTGTACTTTCGTATTTATTTACCTGTGGACGTACGGTTTCAAACCGACCTCTGTCGAGAAAATTTTGCGAGCTGCAGAGCCTGAAAATTGCAACCAAACGTCATATATATTAACGAAATCAGATATGAATATCTTCTTCTAAAAATCGCGCTTAGACTACGTTCTGGAAATGCACTTTTCTCTTGGATATTGTCAATCGCTTGGCTACGGTTGATAAAATTTTCAAAATACATACTAAAGGAGAAGAGAAGGTGATGATCAAGACCACAGTCGGCACAGTTGAGTTGCTGTATTGGATAATGTATAAGAATGCAGAATGTATACGGGTAGTTTTGTAATAAGTCAAAATAGAAATTTTGAAACCTTTACAAATTGACTCCAGGAGAGTATATTTTCAAATTTTGGCGATGATGTCGAATGTGTGTATGTATGTTAAGAATTTCACCCCCGATAACTCACAAACAAATTTAAGTATCGGAATAAACTTGAGATTTGACTTTGAATGCATTGGGGATAGAATTTCTGGACAGCTCATACCGACTTCATTTAAACACCGCACTCCACTTCCGGTATCTTAAAATTCAAAATGTATATGAAGAATATAAGGATTTTGACTTTTCTGATAATTCTGCGTACATATTGCTAAATCGTATTTCTGTACGTCACACAGTTTTCGAGATATTATTAAACAGCGAAATTTTATTACGGTAGAAAGGGTTATGTTGTAGGCGCCTGTTTTAGGTCACTGTTATATGGCCACTGCAAAAAGTTTAAAGTGAAAAATAATTCATGCAATCGGAACTTGAATGAACACATATGATAGTCAGGAGTGTTCTCTATAAGGCGGAGAGAATAATTATATTTATAACTATTAATCTTTTAAATAAGTCCTCATGTTTATAGTTATAATTTTTTATGATTTTACTTCCTTTTTTCGGGTTTGTTTATTTTTTTATTCGTGTGTAGGTTGCTTATTGCTTAGACATTTTTTAGTGAGATATAATTGGACAGTTGAGTGGAGCACACTCCAGATTTTTTTAAACATTAGAGTCAAGGGAGAATGTAGCCAAAATCTGTGCTGATTTAGAATCGGATACGCCATGTATTATTTTTAGGGCTCTAATGACCTTGCTTTTGACGAGCCCTAAAGCCCCACAAAAAAAGTATTATTTTACCTTCGGCTTTCGTGAGGAAGGGAACTGAGAGAGATTTTCCAGCAATTGACTGAATATTGCGTGTGTAATTTCTAATTTTATTTTTTATTAGATTTTAAAAAAGTAAGTATTCCATACCTTTTAATGCAACTTCTTTGGACATTACCCATTGTATTGAACTGTTTGAGTGTTTTCAATAAGTATATACGTTGGACGTTCTACATCAACCTCCGTCTTGAGGCATCCGACAGCGACCGTACTCGAACCAATGTACATAGGTACTCAAAGTGAGGACGCTCCCATTGGGGTCAATCATTGTGAAAAAAATAAAAACAGTGTAGTAGTGTGTCATATCATTTAAATTTCTGCGCGACAAGACATACGACCTTCCGGCCATTTCTATTCTCTCACTTAACGAGTCTTGATTTTATCAACAAATATGGACAATATCAAGAGCTTGAAAGGTAAAACAATGACCAATCTAAAATCGAGGAAAATCCATTTCGGTCACATCAACGGGGGAAAAATTGCAAGTGTACATCAAATGAAGGGCGAAGGTACGGAGAAGACGAAAAAGATACCTCGGAGAGTCGGCAGTGATGCATATGTCAGTGTAGTTAAACGAATATTGTGAACTGGGAATTGTATAGAAGTGTTCATTTTACATTATTTATTGAAATAATCACAAACTTTACAGAATTGTTACATGATCAAGATATAAAAACACTGTCTGTCCTAAGCCTACTTGTCTATGTTGCTAAAGCAATACAAGGAACTAATTGCTATTACCGCCTCTGTTCTTTGTGCTGCAAAACTTGACTGTACTAGGCGTTGCCCATCACTGCCAGCAAAGAGATGTGTGCATACCTATCATCCTTTCGGTAAAACTGACGTATGCTTCCAATTTTGCTCACATACGTCATTAAGCTAGAAGCAGTGATTACGTGGTTCGCGCCATTTACTGTAGAGATTTACCGCAGAAAGGGATATCGTTGCTCGCCAGTGGACAGGAAATTTGATCGGAACCAGCATTATACGCCTCCCGTGCGCCGCAGAATCACTTAGCGTGACTCGTCGAGGAAATTGACTTTCGCTCGGTCCATTTGTTTACCACCGAGACTCTGGCACAACAATAAAACTAGAACTAATGCAAAGACTACATTTCACCTCTCGCGTCCCACCAACACTTTTCTTATTGTAGTATTTGTAAATGGGAAATGTAGGATGCTATTGAAGCTTATCTACATGGAATGATATGATGTAGAAGAAGGGTGGTAGGGCTATTGTTAGTATGTGGGACGCTTAGCTGGGTTTATCAACAACTAGGTTCACATGGACGAGTTAGTAGGAGTAACTAGTAATAGTAAGAGTTAGTGATACTAGGAGTAGTAAGACGTGGATAGAAGAAGGAAAGTTTGCTTTTCAATGGTTACAGCATTATATGAACTGGGATATTGAAGTGAAAAGCTACGATTTTTTTCTTGCCCCATGGGGAATTGAACCCGGAGTGTCGAGATGACGAGCAAACATGCTTGTCCCTGAGCCACCGGAGGGGTTTATCAATACTTTCTAGTGTAAAAATTCGAAACGACCTTCTATCCGATTTTCCTTACGATAATGATTGCAGTTCGTTCAAGAAATTACAGAGATATCTTTTTAAAAGACATTATTTGTTTTGAAAAAAAAAAATTAAAGCTCTAGTTTCTTGCAAACCAGTAAAGACTGGAAAAGGAATTACCATTTTGTATTTGTAAGCACAAGGATGATATAGCAAAGAGTTCCAACACTTTAACGTGCTCTGAATCCGCTCAACGATGCCATCTTTTTATTTGCGAGGAATTTAATAACATCGATCTAGCAATGCATAAGCCAATTAAAAAACGTAAACATGTGTTGATTCATTGTTTTGAATATTGCCTCCATGCTTCGTTGCCGTTCGATACTAAGGAAGACATCTGCAGCAGATTTCGAAGGAAATGCGACGAGGTGCCTTTCAGTAGCGCTTGTCAAAAGAGCTGTATAGCTTTGATCTAATGGTTCAGAGCAAGGTTTTGCGAGTAATAATTACAGACACAGCTGGGCCTTTCTCGGAAAAGTCTACTATACCACCCGCCATAACAGGAATCGTCTTAAATTTGATTAAACGAATGTACGATTTTCTGCAGGTGACATCAGATTATCATGACATTCAAGTTGAGAGTGTGCGATACACACTCACCGTAAGGTAGCGAAGATGCGCTGTGATAGAACTAAAAAGATTACATATAAAGAGAACCTCGGTTTGCAACAGTTAAACATACGATGTGGCTAGTACGCCAAATGAATGAAAAAAATTCCGATACATACGAGGAAAACTGCTTGATTATTCCTTACATAATCCGAATTTCAACTTTGCTTTGTAGAGGTGACGTAAAAGTGTGAAAACTTGAAAAATATTTTAAAAAATTAACACGTATAAAAATTGGAGTATTTTTCATTTTTTCACCTTGTTGCGTCACCTCTATATATGTAAAAATCAAGTGAGAAATCTAACTCCGCAATTCTGTTCCTGGGTCACCTACTTGTTGACACAAGACTGAACTAATAAGATCGTTAGGTCTATATCATTTCTAAGACAATGCACTCAATATGAAAGCACGCTATTTATTGTTGGCAAGATTTTGTGTATGTGGAAGCTTTTTGTCTTATTTATAATGCATTGTTTTATTCACAATCGTTTTGACGATTGAATGACATGAATACGATTAACATTTCCCTTGACAGGGTTTCAAGAGAAGGAAGTTGGCACCTGATATCGGAAAATGTTGTATAACCCAATGAAAATCATCGCATTTGTCTGGAAAATCACATAGTTCCACTAGAAATTCATTGTCGGTTCCGAATTTTCCGAAAAAAGTGAACATTCCTCGGGGTGCCAGAAATTTTTCAAATATTCGCCAAGAATCGAAACTCAATTTTATAAATGGGAATCGATAAGAGTTTTTAATTCCGCAATAGCACCCGTCGGTTGCATAGGCTTTCACTATGAACTACTTTTCGCGTTATTTATTTTAATAAAACATAATCGTTTTTGTTAAAAACTAATTACGGGTGCTATTGCGTAATTAAAATATCTATCGATTCACATTTAGTAAATCAAATTTTCTATTTTTGNGGCAATGAATTTCTAGTGGATCTATGTGATTTTCGAGCCCAACACAATGATTTTCATTGGGTTATACAACATTTTCCGATATCGGATGCCAACTTCCTTCTTCTGGATTCAAGAAAGATTATTGATATAAAAAATTCAATACCGAACGCGTGTAAGACTGGGAACTCTGCTAATTCCAACTAAACATTATGTCATATAAATTTAAAAAAATACTGATCTCTCAATTAAAGTATCTCTTTTATACTGATTTGCTTTCACGAATCATAAAGTGAGTGTTTCTTCTAATTTTAAGAATAATATAAATTATTACTGATAAAATACCTAATTAACGTTTATTTCGAAAGAAAACGATATGTTATACCTTAGTCGAGAATGCTGTACTAATTACAATTCTCTAAATTACTAAATGCATTAAAGTTATTCCTTGCATTATCTTTAAAGTAGCTGCATTGATTTCAGGAAACGAAAATTTAAAAAAATACTAGTATACATCAAGACAATTTAGTGTTTGCAAGTTACACTTATTATTCAAGAAGATTAATAATAAAGCCGTCAATGACAATTGAGACCGATCTCGGAGACTGAGAATGTGCAAGAGGATGCTTCCAGAGCAATTGCTTCAGATTAATCAAACGACCACATCGGAGCTTCACTGCGGGGTTTCCTCAATAAGTGGTTAGATGAACCAAACCAACACGTCTCGGGGATCAACCTCTCACTCTCCAGAACCTTTTTTCGGACTTGAACAAAACTACTGATACGAGTGATGACAAGTCACGTTCAAGTGAAACACCGTATTAATTCTCAAAAATTGTACACACGCTTTTCTTCTTTCTAAACCGTCATTAATAAAAGATACGCATTGTAATACTTTTAATTATTACTCGCGTGAGAAACAAAAACACTACCTCAAATATACAAAGCACAATGCGAGACGAATACATCTCAAACGTGATGCTGATATGAGAAGGGTTCGACAACTGCGTGGTGATATGAAAATAAAAATGTTTTGCAATTTTTGGCCAACTACTCGCAGAAAGTGTGTGAAATTAATATTCGGAGTCAAACACGAATTTTTCAGATTAATTTCCCGGACACTATCAACTTTATACAATATTTCTTACTACACCGTAAGCTGCATAGAAACATAATGAATGAATGGGTATAATAACCTTTGGTGATGCAAGTATGTTTTAAATTTATTTTTGAAATAAATTAATATGGGCTTATCGTAATTGTGTTGTTGGATTACAAGGAATCAAATATTCTTACTTTAACTGGCATCCAAGAAAAACGTCATAAATATTTTTATTCAGAATACTTTCGACCTCAATATCTGATATCACATTATTCAGGTCGCGAGTTTGAGACAGCTCGTAAGATATACCTGCCACTTTATGCTAGGAAGATGTTAAATTCCATGATTTTTGAAAATATATCACCACAGTGAAGTCGTAATACATCATTTTTCGAAAAAATTAAATAACTGGAAGTTAATATAACCAGATTGCTATGAAGATGTTTTTATCTTATACCGATACACTACAACTTCAAATTCTGAATAAATGTTTCTGAGCTCGTATTTCCAATTTTTCCCTAGAAAGATTCTGTCCATTAGTGTACACGAAAGACGAGAATTAGCAATCTCCCTATGATACAAAGTATTCATGGAGAGGGAGAGATAGTAGGAGGGGGGCACGCAAACGTTTTTGCGGTTCGCGAGTAGTATACATTTTGCATCTCCTGTATACTGTTATCAACCATTGAGTATATAACATTGTGTTAATAATGTTGTTAGAATTAATATTTGATGTGGCAAGTCCGGTGGAAAAAAAAAGTGAAAATTGTGTTCGGAATTACCTCGTCATTCTATTATAATACCAAATAAAAAAATCAAATAAAGAAATATTCTATTTGATTTTTGCAGCTTGAAATACCATTAATTTGTTGATGAGAATCAAAATATCGTGTTGCAAATAAATGAATAAATAAATAAATAAATAAATATGACACAAGTTTTGTTTGTCGGGCAGCATTCTGACAATCCCCATCCCATCGTGTGTCGGCCTGATCGATCAAAAAGTGTGTAGAAAATGGCCCGAGTGCTACGAAAAGTTGGACAGTTCTGTGCTAGAGGAAGTAAAAAATGAGAGTTAAAAAAAAACTAAAGTTTTAAAGACTTTCCGCAAAATCTATACGTATAAAACACACGTATAAAATGTATTTGAAAAATTAGTTGTAATTATGAGAAAAAAAATGAAGCTTTAAAACCATTGTATTATATATCTGGAAACCCTGTGAAATATTATCTAAGTTCGTAAATCGAAATATGCATAAATTATTTGTGCAAATAATATATCATTACCAGCTACAGCATCAGCCACTCAGTTTTTATACCAATTATTTCTTCATGAGAGAAAACAGATCCGTCAATAACAATAGGTGAGAGTGGGCTAAATACGGACATCGAGTAAATGCGGGCAGAGAAGTTTTGAGTTTATATCACGAAATTTTCCAAACTTTGTTTTATTTTGATTGACTTTGTTGTAGAACATTTATTTCAGGTATTTTTTAAAATGAAATCAGGACTTATTTCGGGGCAATTTTACAACATATGACTTTGAACCAATTCTTACACTTATCCAATTAATTATTTAATCTCTAAATATAATGGTTTAAATTAATCGTTCGGGGTCTCTAATACGTTTTTATTAAAGGTTTTCTGGAAGCAAAATGGGACTGTGAAGTTGGAAATAGTATCATTCATATTAATAACATCTTAAATCTTGTTGCAAATATATTTTGAAGGGTAATTGAAAACAGTACATTTTCCATTTAAATTAATTAGAGGTAATTACGGACATAACTAGATATCACAACTATTTTCAAATGAGCTTTATTATTAATTTTATATTTTGGATATATTTTTGATAGGTTAGCCATAAAAAAGCAGTCACAGAAACTGCTTAGCTTTAACTAGCTGATACACGTCTGTCAGTCATTCCCCTTGAAATTCGTAGATATTAGATAAGCCTAACAGTTTTCGTTTTGAAAGTATATGACACTACAATGTTATGAAGAAATAACCGTACTTTTAAATAACGTATTAGCCACGTAATCAATGCAATAAATCAGAATTTGACTTTTGGGAATGGTATTAGCATAATTTCCAATTTTCCTTTAACGTCCGTAATTACTCCACTCAACATAAATTTAAGAAAAGTACAAAGAATATAAACATTATATAAAGTTATTTCGACCTAAAAAAGATTTACTTTGAGTGACTCAGTTATATATTTATTTCTACATTCAATATTTTACTCTACTTGTAACACATTTTCCCCAATTGTCTGGATGTTTAATTATTCCTCACGTTTTATATAAAACTGAAGTCTCTGTTTGGGATAATAATAATTGGAGTTAGTAAAAACATCCTTTCTATTAAACAGCATTATTACACAAGGGAAAATTCACATTTTTTCCTTTCATTCACGCAAAGATGAAAAGAAGAGAAACGAGTCTGTAATCCACAAACATGTACATAATGCAAAAAAAAAAGATTTTAATGCTTCATGGAAGTAAAGACAATTAATAAAAATAGGATTAAAAAAGACAATTATTTGCCTTAGGTTTTGGGAGAAAATATTCCATGTATTTAACAATGTGAAAATGTGAAATTATGAATTTATTCCCTTTCAAAAATATGTACTACTATAAAAATACAAGATATAAATTGTAATATACGTTAGCCGTAATGACCAGTATAAAACATGAGTTTTTCATCAAAACAATATTCGAGTTGAGCGCAATTCTATCGAGAAAAGAAAGAAAGATAAACAGTCGCACTCCGTGACACCTGAAACTAATAAAAGGACTGAAAATTACAAAATAACATTGAGAGTGTGAAATGAGACACGTGAAATGATCCATGCATTTTAAATGTTCACTTCTGGAATGTACGTATGCCCCACCGTACTTGTGCATTATAAACCGAAAGGTATTGTGCTTGAAAAAGAAAAAAAGAAGCAAAAAGCAGACATTAAGGAACTTCTTATCTACAAATCCATACAAATCCTATTTCCAAGTATCTCACGTGCCAAAGACTGAAATGTGAAAACTTTCCGTTACGTGCGAACAGCGTCAGTAGTTGAATAATACGTAAGGTTGCATCGAAGACGTCCTTATTTACAATGGTAAAAGCATATTCTAGAACTGCAAGTGAGATGCATAGAAAAAATTCATAAATAATATAATTCAGTTCTGGTGTGAGATTCAGCTTCGATATCACTCACTCACTAGGCAACACCATAGAACGCATCGAAGGGGACATAGTACATATAAAGTATCCAAAACCTCATTTTCCACCTTACGTAAGGTCGTTTACCACCTAACGTAACTCATTTCCTACAGGTCATTTGCCACCTACGGGATAATGTTGGTCAAAACATTCAAGAGTCCTTGTTTGAATTTAAATTTTAAATTACTTTGTATGATAGAGTAATGAATAAAGGTAATTAGTAACGACAATCTGTTTCGTAGCAGCAAGTTACTATTCAAGAAAGAAATAACTAATAACTACTCTTTAAAAAAATCTAATTTGTAGAAAAATAGGTTATATGTACTCTGATTGTAAGGATCATCATTACGGTGCATACGCGTTACGAATTTGGCAATAGTTGACACAACGAAAATCGCAGACACAAACCGACCGAAAGGTGTGTCGTAAAAGTTATCAATAACATGTACTACTGCATGTCTAATTTTAGACATTTAAAAGATTCTGTCGGCAGAACTACTTTAAGTTAGGGGTTTGGCTCAAATACATGACGAGTCAAAACGTAATGTCTTATAATAAATAAATAAAAATAATTTTAAAAAACGTCGCAATTTTAGGTAGACAGCAAGAAATGTTCAGGATGCTTTTTATGCTCTTATCTAGCCGACAGGAAGATATCGCAGTCAAACCTCAGACCATACAAGTTTCTGAATCACGTTCAGTGAAGTATCTGCAGAATATAAATTTAAATAAATTTGCCGAAAAACTTCGTATGACCACGCTTAGAATAAGAAACAAATTTACACTCCGAAAAATCCGAATCCCGTACCATCAATTCCGATCAAGGGCCATAGGGAAGTGGTGGATTAATCATTAATGTGCCCCAAGGCAAAATTATGGCATGCTCCCCGGCCCCTAAGATAAGAGTAAAGAGTTAGTTACTTATTAAAATATCTATAGAATATCATTATATTTATATTGAAGGATCAGTTCATTGAAACGGTCCAGAGGTGGTCAGTCGACCTTTAAAAAAGTAATATTTTCCGTGTTCCTTTCCTTTATCATTTGAGAGTTCTAAACTAATAAAAAATATCTCAAACCGTTTAAGTTTTGCGTGCGTATTTTCACTGGCATGTTATCACCGCTCACATCTCATAAACTATTTATTTGATAAAGCGTAAACATAAAACACTGCAATTATCATATTTCATTGTACAAACTTTGTAAACAGTATGATGGTCTATTTATTTTACTTCTAGAGAATAACATGATTCTCATTCGCTCAATTTCGTCGTCAAATTATGCAGTACGGGTTGATAGAACACCGGCTCATTTGGTATGGATCGCTTTCCTGGTGCGTCAATATTTCCTACAATAACAAAATCACTCCACTTACCCGAATAAAAACCAAACATATGATTACATGACGTCACATAATACTGCCAGCGTAACTGTCATTACTGATGTCTTTTTTGTGGGTCCTTAGGGCTCGTCAACGTCAAGGTCATTAGAACCCTTGCAGGTGGGAAAAAATGCAGTTTCGCATTATAGGTAGGAGCCGGAGTGACTCCTTGTGTGTGGGAATCACCGAATATCTCGACCACACCCACTAAAAAATCCTCCTGAATTCAACAAATATCTAAATACACAGATGAAAGAAAAGAAAAGGAACCAGTTTCCCAACACATTATATCAAAAAAGATTTAAATTCTGACAATTATAATATTCAAACAACGGACAGGAAGAATAAAAGGAAAGAAAAAAGGGAAGAAGAAAGAAGAATGCAAATTCAAACCCTCCCGAGAACTGGTGAGACGAAACCCGATCTCCTCATAAAATTCAATAGTTTATTAACATTATCTGTTTCAATTCCGAAAATTGTTGGTAATCATCAGCCAGACCAATTTGTCTCCGTATTCTCGTGTATTTTCTACAATCCGTTAGTAGATGACGCACTCTCAGAGAAGAGCCACACTCCACACAAACGGGTTCATCATCAAGTAGTAAGAGATACCGATGAGTGAGAGAACAATATCCTATGCGCAGGTGGGTCAGCAATACCTCGTCGCGCCTTGCTGACCTACAGGAACTGCTCCATGACTTAACAGAGGATTTCATAAGTCGGAGCTTATTCCCTTCAACAGCCAACCACTCATTGTTCCATTCACTCAGAATCCTTGTCTTGAGGAAATATGGAGATCCCTCTTCCAAATCGTGAAGATATGCACGCGATTCTTGAAGGTGGCCGCATTCGCGGAAACCTCTGCTACCTCATTTCCTGTGATTTCATCCACGTGTTCGGGAATCCAGCAAAACATTATGTTCCTTCCGTCACTTTGGAGGGAGAAAACACATCCTGGATGTGCTAGATCAGCTTATCATCTGGATACATAGTCTCGATTGCTTGAAGGGCACGTAGAGAATCAGAACAAATCAGGAAATTTGATCTGCGGGAGCCCTTTGTTGATCGCAGTGCTCTCAACATGGCGTATCACTCAGTGATGTAAACGCTGCACAGATCGCCAAGACGGTAGCCCCAGGTGTTACGGGGAAACACTACGGAGCAGCCGACACCATCAGCCTGCTTCGACCCGTCTGTAAACACAGGGATATGGACCCGGAGTATGTCTAGAAGTAAGTGAAAGAAACATCGTGGCTGGAATGTTCTTCTTATCATGATGCAGAAGATCGATATTAATCTGCGGCTTGTGCAAAGCCGTAGAAGGAGTCTTACTGAAACCTTGGTTTAAGATATTAGGTGTGCGTATAATCATGATTTCCAAAATTTATTTGGAGCGATATCCAAATGGTTAGGTTGCTCTCTGTTTGTTGTATAGAAACGGATGGAAGAAGAGGAAGGATGAAATACTGCGTTGTGTACCAGATTGTCGGTTAAAGTTAGTACGGGTAGTGTTAGCAAAAGTGTCGTAACATGAGGAGTTGCCGCCGGAGGTAAAGAGATGGTCCGCCACCCTCGGCATACAAACAAGTACATGGAACAAGTACTGTAGGCTACCATAACAAGTCGGATTCCTGCATGATGGACACTATCCAACTTCTTGAAATAGCTCGCACGAGCAGAGCTATATACAACGCATCCATAATCGAGCCGAACACTTATGAATGCTCGATAAATCTGGAGGGGGGAAGAGCGATCAGCGCCCATTTCCTGTTACTCAGGCTCTTCAATAGATTCAGAGACTTTAATGCTCTCTCTTAGGTCAGTAAGACGTTCAATTCATTCTCTGATCAAAGAAAACATTCAATAATTTTACAGAAGGATAGAATTTTAGTACGTCGTTTCTCAGGGTGAGGTTCTGGCTGAAGGCTTTCCTACTGAAAAGAACACAACGTGTTTTTTCAACTGAAAAACAAAAGCCAGTCGTGTTTGACCACTAGTACCCTGAGTACTGGTACCATTGAGGACGAGTTGGATATGTTGCTCCGCACCTGTGACACTCTGCGATAAGCAAAAGATGGCAAAGTCGTCAACAAAAAGTGAGTGTTGGGCTGGATTAATTACAGCGGATATTATGCTGTTAATGGCCACTGCAAATAAAGTCACACTCAGGACTGAACCTTGAGGAACACCGATCTCTTGAAGAAGGAGATCCGAAATGTCTCTTCCAATTCTGTATAAGAAGGAACGCTGATCCAAAAAGGACTGTAACATCAAAGGAAGATGTCCTATAAAACCCCAAGCATAGAGTTTTTTAAAATGCCATGAGTATCTTAAACCTTCTCGAAGTCAAAGAATATTCCGACAACATGTTGTCTTCGGACGAAGGCATCTTGAATTGTTGTTTCCAGGAGAAGTAAGTTGTTCAGGAATAAATGAAACTTCCTGAAACCATACTAATATCGACTCAGCAGGTTATGCCTTTCAAGGTACCGGACGAGACATCGGTTAATAATTCTCTCAGAGTTTTGACGACGCATCTCGTCAATGCGATTCTTCGATAACTAGTGATGGCCGTTTTGTCGTTTCCGGGTATTAGTAGAAGGATAAGCGTTGCTTCCTTCGAGGAATTAGGAAATAATCCCTTGGACTATAAATTATTAAAGATATTCAGAAGCTATTCTTTTGATTGTAGACTATGTTGCCTGAGCATCTCATAGTGAATGGAATCGGTGCTAGGAGCAGTGTCGTGGGCTGTCGTAGGAGCTGGCTCAAGTTCCAACATGGAAAAGGAAGAGTTGTAGGGTTCCCATTTGGTGGAACAGAAGACAAGAGGTGCTCTCTGGATCACAGTTTGCTGTAGATGTTAGATCAGCAAAGTATTTAGCCGTCACTTTTGCAATTTCTCTGTTGTTGGTGAGAATCTGACCCTGATAACTTAGTCCAGATATTGGGACTCAAGATTACCTTCCAGATATCTTTCGGATTGACTCCCATACTTTAGTGGACGAAGGTTTTCTCATAATGGTATTTAGAAACTCTTTCCAGGAGGAGGATCTGGATTATTTGATTGTTCTGCGAGCTTTAGATCTAGCAATCCGATATTCGGCGAGGTTTTCCGCAATGCTCTTCGTCTTGCCCGAATGGCGGAATGACATGCGTCGTTCCACCAGGGGACATGAGGTCTTCGCAGAAACATATTAATTTTTGGAATGGATTTTTCAGCGGCGTGATGAATTACCTGGGCCTGATGCTCGACCCACTCTTGGTCACTTCTTATTTCTCTGCCAGAGAACGGTAAAATGTCCAGTTATCCTTTCTGAGAATCCATTTCTGGGGATTGCATTCGGGAACAGTCGCACGTTCTTACAAGGACAACCAGATAGGTTGATGGTCGCTACCATGCAGATCATCTTCTACCTTCCATTGGAAGATGTCAGAAACTTCAGGAGAACAAGTAGATAGTTATTTAGCAGTCCATGACTCTGTAGATAACGCAAAGTGGTTCATATACCCGGTGCTCATTATACATAAATCTTTACTCTTGAAGAAATGATTCATCAGTTTGCCTCTCGTGGAAAAGCTTGACGAACTCCACAATACACTGTGGGAGTTGAAATCTTCATGGAGGTGGAATGGTCGAGGTAATGGAGAATTAAATTCATAAGGTAAGTCTCCGAGAAATCTCGTGTCGCAGGAAGTTATATTGAACACACGGTGATGGTTGGATGCTGCTATAGCCTGGATTTCAATTTTTAGGTGAACGGGTGAAGAGAAGATAGTGTTTCTAACAAACACGGCATTTCCACCTCTTGCTCGATCTCCCGTGGTGTCGTCATAACAGAATCTGATGTATCTCCGCAGCGAAGGAGAGTGTTCTTGTAATAGGTTCCACTGAAATATGGAAGCCATTACGATTTGGAGACTCGAGGGACGGACTTGTAACGTCTTATAACGACGTCCGAATCGTTCCTAAGTATCGAGCAGATTGCACACTGTCGAATTTTTTACACTACATTTTTTATACGTTGACTTTCAGATAAATACTTTACAATACCTAATTGAAAATATTTTTTAGGTATCGGGTAGTGGGCAAAAACCCATACATTACCGAATAACAAGATGTATACTCTTTCACTCACATGGCTTTAAGTTCTGTCACAACCCTGAGCGTCAAGTTCTGACCATCCGCGCTCAGAAACTCGTTTAGTTTTCTCTCCACCCACACATTCAATTGTTCGAAATTGTCATTGTTGTTTGAAATTGTCATTGTTGTTCGATTGAATTCGTAATTTCAAAAAGAAAACACCCATTATGTCTATCTTCTTTTTATATTGTCAAACATTACAATGTCTCCTAAGCAATATCTTCTCATTCAAGCTATCTTATGAAATGCACATTTCATAACGAGTCAGACCAACACCAAAATTTCATCCCTTTAATAAAGTAACTTCAACCTCCTCCGACAGCGTCACAAAACTCCGTGACGTTACAGGCTCCTGACTGTGCATTTCCGCGTCATCGTAGGACAATAAACATTTCCTCTCCGAGGTAGGAAGAACAGAGACGTTGGAACCCTGCTTTGTTTCGTCTGTTGCTTGGTACTTGCTGAGGCACGTGCCACACTGTTGGACGTTTTCAGTGAAGTAGATGGACGGGGTGTAGATGAAGTTTTTGGCTTGATGGGAAACGCTTGAACATCTTTTTTCCCACATTTTCACTGACATGTGCACGACGTGATCGTAGACACGACAGTGAAATTGGTCTGGACGGAAACGTTCTTCTTTANAAGTAGATGGACGGGGTGTAGATGAAGTTTTTGGCTTGATGGGAAACGCTTGAACATCTTTTTTCCCACATTTTCACTGACATGTGCACGACGTGATCGTAGACACGACAGTGAAATTGGTCTGGACGGAAACGTTCTTCTTTATTACAGGTGTCTTCACTGCGGTGGAGTAACTTGTAGAAAATACAGGGTGTAAAGGCTGTACTTCTTCCGTGCTTCACCGTACGGGATCTTCTCCCCAGTCTTAATCTCCTGCACTTTTTTTTTCTTCCAGAAAGATGACGCACTCCCTGCTCCATACTGGGTGGCTGCCTGTGCAATTAATTCACTTCACAGGCCCCGGGCATGAAACGCCGGATTCGTATGCCTCCTTTCCGCAGGTATCACAGTCTTTACAGGATGTCGTTGTATAGTCAAATCTCTGGTATTTAAAACACCGCAGAGGATTTGGAATGAAGAGTCGCACCCGCATGTTAAGCCATCTAGCTTTAAAATCTTCGGGTAGTTTAGGACAGTCAAATTTCATAATGAAGAAACTGGTCTTCGGCTGAACACCATTTCTCATGATATGACTGACCTCCCATTCTGTAACAAGTTATTCTGTAGACATATTCATTATGTCCCGGCAAGACACTACTCCTTTGCTGCGATTAAGTGCAGCATGGAATTAGCAGTTGACAGGGAACTCTCCCAGTTCTTTACAGTATAAGAGGGTTAATGCCTGTTTGTTGGACTTGGTTTCTAACAACATAGATCCATTCCTCAATATTTTTATTCCTTTCAGTGTGCCACAGATATCTTACAAGGCTTTATGGATGTAAAATGACGAAGCTTTTTCTAATGTTCCTTCCTTTCTTGTCATTAATATAAAAACATTCTCGTGCGTAATGTTCGGTTTCTTTAACTTTATTTCTTCTGATGGGCTGTGAACCCTCGGCCGTTTCGAAGATGTTTGGGTATGTAATACGTCTTGCAGTCCACCCACTCCGCAAGGTGAGACAATTAAAACTACTGTGATCTTGTCGCACGTGTTCGGAGGAACAGATGTCCAGTTACGTAGAGCCCCCGCATTACGCCACTACAACTGAGGTTTGGCAGTTTCCCCAGAGGATGTCCGCTAGCGAGTGTATATCCTCCACACTCATTCACCTCATAGGCGCGTAACACACCATAAGGTTGAGGGTTTTTTAATAGATACTCCTTCCTCGCGACCCGGTCGATGAAGGCAAGGTCCTCGCTCTTTGTAATACAAACGTTTCCACCATCGCGCCAATGGTGGTCGCTGAAATATGCCCAAAGTTTAAGGTGTCTGGAGACTGGTGGCGCAGTACCAGTCCCCAGCTCGGGGCCGTGGATTCGTCAAGCCCATACTTAGTCGAAACTGAATCCCCTGCGGGCATTACTGATGGAGGAAAACTCTTCTTCCTAATATAAACTTCTATATACACTAAAAATCAAATCATCTGAATTCATTTTCAAGTGGATCAATTCGATTTTACGCGGGAATTCAAATGGTTGGATGTAACTCAGGAATTCATCAAAATACAACGTAAAACAGAAAAATACGTGATTTTCATAGGGAAAATTGAATGTTTGAGTTCATACGTACGTAAGGCAACTGTATGTCGAGCACAAGTAGTGTAAATATTGCCAGCATATTTATTATAATAATTAATTCTTTTTCTTGTGAAACATCAAGACGTCGCTTATTCACTGTTATTTTCCCGTAATACACAACTATTTTCTTTACCATATGTGTTTGGAAAGTTGAACACTGGATAATTGTGTGATTATTTCTTAATTCCTTCATGTGAAAGATCTACAGGATCGCAGGGTACTAACGATGGGTTCTTGATGTGTGACACATAATTTGCTAACACTTTATTTTACAATGTTTGTAATATATTAAGTTTTCATATTATACTCATATTCTATCCTTTGATTTTTTTTCATACCAAACAAAGTCGACTATAAACTGTACATTGGGTGATGGACCTATTTTAAACGACATTGCAATAGGTTGATTTTTTAGCCAAGAAAACTGAAACCTGAAATAAATTTAATTTTTGATATGATTAATTAACTACAGTCGGTCATTGAAACTAGGTCTACCATAACTTTTTGATTTTTAAGTTCTACGTTCTGGTCTATGAGGATCATTTTTTTTAATTGTCGTATTTGTATATGGGAAATTTAGAGTGCTATTGAAGCTTATCTACATGAGACAGGAATTAGGAGATGAGTGGTAGGGGCTATTGTTAGGTGTGCCTGTTAGCTGGGTCTATAAACAACTTGATTCACGTGGATGTGTTAGTACGAGAAAGTAGATAGCACTAGTAAGAGTGAGACTAGGAGGAGTAAGAGGTGAATAGGAAGAGGGTTCGCTTTTAAAGTGTCATAGCTATTCGAACTGGGCCATAGAAGTGAAAAAGTTTTCTGACTCCGCTGGGCCTTAAACCCGGAGTGAGTCAATAGCAAGCAAGAATGCTAGCCACTGAGCTGCCAGAAAAGCTGAGGATCCTTTTTGAATAATATAATTTAATGTACTTTTGAACTTGTAATTTTCCTTCTCTGAGACCACTTCTGATGTTGAATTGATGAGAACGGCGAAAGGGTTTCGCACTGAGACAACACAGTTGGCAAATACGACGCTCGTTCTACCGTTTGCAGGAGATATCCGATTCGGGGAATCCTGGAGAGTTTGAGGCTTCGAGCCAACGAATCCATGTTGCACGTTGTCTGATGAAATGCGTACTTCGAGTACTGACTGTTGTGGTGATGCGAAGTTCATATGTGTTGTGGCTTCGCATGGTTGATACCAAACGCGAATCCAAGACATTTAACTAGACACATGTAATAATTTTTGATGGATTCACTCTCTTAGTTGTCTATTGCGAATAATGCACACTATTTCTTTTTGCTCAATGCTACTTTCCGATACACTGTCACTCAATTACTCTTTACTCGTAAAGAAGCACGCAAAAACGGCAAGTCACACGATATCAAAAACACGTCTACCACGGCTAGGTTGTCGGATACCTCTTGATTAAAGATGTTCCGATAAAGTTTAATCTTCATGTGACTGAATCATGATCGTAAATAATTCAAAATCATAGCAAACACATTCTCATATGCGTTTCTGAGACTACACCATAGCGCGAAGAAAGAAATTTGAGAAATATATTTTAACACTGAACGAATCTACATACTGTATTCCCATCGATTTTTTGTGGGGTTTTATGGCTCACCGACATCGAGGTCATTAGAGCCCTAAAATTTGGTACGGGTAGGGAAAATGCAGTCACGCACTAAGGAGAGCAAATATGACTCTCCACGCGTGTGGAACAGGTCGAATGACTCGACCATACCCATTAAAAACTCTCCTAAATTACAATATATCCAAACAAAAAAAAATTATAAAAACCGAAAACAAAGAAAGAAAATTAAATTTAGAAAGAGAAAAAATGTTAATTCAAAGTAAAGGGGAAAAAAGGTTTAAATCCAAACCCTCCTGAAAACGCGTGGGAGGATTTGGATTTGAGTAATGACATACAAAGAAAGATCAGATACTGTTCCAGAGGTCACATTCCTGAAGAAATCTAAAATGACGTTGCAAAATCGGTTCATTTTGCTGCAGAATAAAGTTCAAACTGTTCGGTAGATTGTGTCGCCGCAGGCCGGTACTGTATTTGAGACACTACAGAAGAAAGTGTTCCACGGTAAGTGTTGAGTTGCAAGTTTCATAGATGGGAAAAAGTTCACCGCGTGAGAGATGACCATGGGTAAGATAGCAATGTCCAATACGAAGACGTGTAAGGATTACTTCATGTCTTTTCGTACGGGATGATGACAGCCAGGTCTTAACGGAGTCTTTTACCTTCCTCAGCTTCAAGGCGCAAGTTTGCCATTCGGCTTGCCATGTACCAAGAAGAGACGATCTTATGGCAACCTTTGAATCTGACATAGGAACAGATGAAAGGTCAAGGAATTCCCTCTGTGTTTCCCGCTTCGCTGCCTCATCAGCTGCTTCTTTACCCAGAATACCCACGAGCCCACGAACCCAACAAAGGATTATTTCAAAAATTTTAGATACTAGATGACTTATTAGATTCGGAATTGTCAGCGTAAGGGTGTCAGAAGTGTGCAATGAAGACACTGAGCACAGAGCACTAATATAGTCAGCGCACATAACCACACGCCGTATTGAAGATAGCTGAATGAACTTAAGTGTCTCAAGGATTGCAAATTTTCAGCAGTGTACACGTTGCAAAAGGAATGGAGGCGATAAGAGCGGGTAGCACTATGGCAGTGGAAAGCAGCACCAACGGAATTATTCATTTTTGAGCCATCAGTGTAGATGAACATATGATGCAAATAGAGGTTTTTTAGTTTTCCGATGTGATGTCGGTACACAGCAGCACGAGTGACTTGCTTTGAAAGTTTAGACAGCCGAAAGTCAATGGTTGGTTGCATGAAGGACCAAGGTGGTGGAAGAGAGTGTGGCTATTTCACTGGAGGAGGTAGTGTGATGGCGTTTTCCTCTAGCTCTTGTTTAAAACGGACACCAGCTGTGCGGGGTAACAAATATCTTGCAGCGTAAGATGAAATAAATTTTGGAGAATGTATGTGTTGCCGAGTGGGATGATTTGAAACCCCCATCAGTTTCACTCCATAAGATCCAAGCACAATATCACGTCTCTGGTTAAGAGATGGTTCGCCAGCGTCTACTAGCAAGCGTTCTATTCGACTAATGCGGAAAGCACCAGTTGCAATGCGAACTCCTGCATGATGGATATTGTTAAGGGTCCTGAGTGTCGACGGTGATGCGGAGGCGTATACAATACTGCCATAATCTAATACAGACTGAACGAGACTTCTATACAGACGAAGAAGGGAAGTGCGGTCTGCGCCCCATGATGATGCGCTTAAGCAGCGAAGGAGGTTTAGGGAAGAATTACAACGGGATTGAAGTTTTCGGATGTGATTGCGCCAAGTTAGTGTGCGGTCGAATGTGAGACCCAGGAACTTTGCGGAGTCAACGAGAGGAAGACGTTGGCCCCCAAGAAAAAGATCTGGATCATTATGGAGATGATATATCCTACATAAATGCATACAGCGTGACTTGGATACAGAAAAACTAAAGCCGGTAGACCTGCTCCACTTGTGTAAACGATTTNACTAAAGCCGGTAGACATGCTCCACTTGTGTAAACGATTTAAAACCAATTGCAGTTGCCTCTCGATGACAGAGACTCTGCTAGACGAACAATAGATGGCGAAGTCGTCAACGAAGAGAGACGCATGTTCCGGTTCTCGGACCAATAATGCAATGCTATTTATGGCTATAACAAAGAGAGTGACGCTTAAGATTGAGCCCTGTGGGACTCCGTTTTTCAAAGGATGATTCGATGATAAGTAAGTACCGAGGCGAACGCGGAAAAAGCGTTGAAATAGAAAGCTCTCCAGGAACAGAGGAAGATAGCCTTGAAATCCCCACGAGTGCAATGTGCGTAGGATTCAGTACCTCCAGGTTGTGTCATAAACTTTTTGCAAGTCAAAAAAGATGGCCCTTAATACAAACGATGATGGGATGGTAGATGACAACGCAACTAGGTGGTCTAGCGTTGACC
The DNA here is from genome assembly GCA_002313205.1 of Laupala kohalensis. Taxonomy (NCBI): domain Eukaryota; kingdom Metazoa; phylum Arthropoda; class Insecta; order Orthoptera; family Trigonidiidae; genus Laupala; species Laupala kohalensis. Next base: position 208 of record NNCF01131751.1, on the reverse strand, counting down.
GCTGTTTTCTGAAACCACATTGAATATTGGTCAGAAGGTTTCACGATTCCAGAGACTAAACAAGGCGACGTTTGATTATTGTTTCTAACAATTTGCGAACGCAGCTCGTCAGAGAAATCGTTCGACGGATTAGAACGATCCTTTCCCTCCTTCGGAAGTGGAATAATTATGACCTCACACCATTGAGCAGGGATGTTATTCTCATTCC
>NNCF01131748.1:76380-107451 GCA_002313205.1 Laupala kohalensis | reverse complement strand
AGAATGTTGCATTTAGTGGGTTGTGGGAGTACGGTGGTACGCAACTTTGTCAGCTTTCTCACCTGCCTTAGTTTTTGTTGACAGCTGCAGTTTTTGTTGACAGCTGCAGCGAAAAAGCTTTTTAACACCAATAAAGAAATGAGCAACATGAAAACGACCTTTAATTTATCATGCTTTGATAATGTTGCTAAAGCTCCACAATTACCAAGTAAAAATATTATTCTGAAATTAAGTTTTATTCGTCGCTCTTCAAATTTACAGTACTTATAATAAAAATTCTGCACAATTTTCTTCACTCTACAATTGGTTGTATTAGTAGTTTCGGGTTTTATCATTTCAACATGAACAATGATAAACAATTGTTCAGTTATAGTTGACGATGTTAGGTTTGTTAGTCCTGGTGATTCCATTTTAAGAAAACCAGTTGAAGTGTGAAAATGGAGGCAATGGTGGTGGTACTAGCACTTGCCGAAGGATATACAAAGAAAAAGGTTAGGATTCTACCATAATGTTAAATTGGTCCATCAAATCTTGTGTGCTAGGCTATAGAAGGCTGCGTATCATGCTCACAAAGACCACTGGTCGCCCTCCCCCGCTAAAGCTTATTCATTAAAACAATATTTGGCTCATATTATAAACGTCACAGAACACAAAACTAAATATGAGAAAGAATTATTTTGTTACATACTTCAGCTTTCTTCCTTCTTTTCTCCTTTTCTAACATTTGTTCACTAATGTCAGGATCCGGTTTCTCATCTTTTACCTCTGTAGCAACATCAAAGTCAGTATTATCCTTCTTAATTTTCAACTCAGTAATTTTCTTGGCTTTTGCAAGCACAACAGACTTTTTGCCCTTAGGTGTATTAGTGTTTAAAATTTTTGACATAGCTTCTGCCCATCCAGGATTCCCTGTATCTTTCTCAAATTCTTCTCCTCGATCCAATTCCACATCTTCCTCGTTTTCCGAATTTTCGGTTTCCCATTCTTCTTCGCCATCGTCCGAATCAAAATTATCTTCTGTAAAAATTAAAAAATCATCGACAGATGATAAGTGTACAAACAACCATGCATAACCTTCACTTTTGATGATTATTTCATCATAATTCAATACAATTGAAACAACAATACCTGTCCGTAAAACAAGCTCAGGAACTTTATCTTGAAAGCTCACATCCGCATATTTAACCTCCTCCTTTATCGTCTTCATTTTCACAGAAAATGCGTCCACACCCGTCCACACGCTCGCGTGGATTGATGCCGGGTAGATCCTTGTAAACTGCTCGTACGTAACACGGTGCCCCGACCACGGCCTGCTTGATCCGAATCAGTTCGCGCTTCTATTCTTCTATTCTCGCTTGCTTGAAAGGATGAGATAGAATCATTTTTTTTCTACCATGCACGCAAGCTAAAGCACTCAACTCAACGTTGCTTAAGCGTTTTTTGGCGTCTTTCAAATTTTTCCAAGTCCTCCTACTGAATATTAATTATGCACTCGACAGAAATAATGCCATTATGATGGTGGTTTCACGTTCATGCGCATCACGAGTAACTTGGGAAGGAAGAAACCTCACATAGACGAGTAATGAGCAATGAAATTTACCCTTTATTCGCTTGGTATTTCGCACAGGTTGAATTGAATACATTTCACACCACAAATAGTAGCTTCACATTAGAATAAACTTAGATCACCATCACCTCGAAACTAAACACAGTCTTCATTTCCGTAGGACTAGTAATTAGTTTGATCTTTCTATAGTTTGCACCTTACTAGCTTTCCATGCTCATGTAAATAGGAGTAAATGATAGGTCTTTTATAAAAATTGAGTAGCTGTAACGACTGAGGAAGGAATATCCAAGTCGTAATCCTTGTAATCAGGCCCATGCAGTAATATAGATTTACATGCTTGTTATTATTCTTATATATTTTTAAGTTTGAGAAATGTAATTATTGAAAAAATATATTTTTTTAGTATGTATTAATTTACTACAAAATTTATTTTAAACATTAATTGAGTACTTTCAACTACAAAATACAACTTTTTTACTCCCCGTTGTTTTAGTCTATGTTGACCTCAACTTCCCAATAATGGATAAAATTTAAGGTCTCATATGTGTCTGTTATAGAGAAACTTCACTGTAATTATTTTTTAATAAGTGACAGTATTTGAGGGTTGCTGTGTCATTAATATTCTTGTTATTATGGATATCATATTTAGTATGTATATACACTATAATCCTGAAATCAAAATGTGCTTAATATTCTGTAGATACTATAACAAATACCAATATTTTTGTTCTTTCTTTTAGGGAGTTGGGCATACATAGTGATTGTGATTTAAATCACAGACCTTGTTAAATCCACTCTTGCCTTTGGACCCTTTGATCTGAATAGATAGAATGGTTCCTTGCTTTCTTCCTGAAATTAATTTTCCTTCACTTGGTCCTCCACAGTTTTTAACTGCTTTTTTGACAGCAAATTATTGATTTATTTACTTTTCTAAAATATTTTATGTTATTATTGTAACTGTTTTTTGAACAGTGTGTCAGTTTAATTTCTGACTTCTTGTACCAATCTGATTCTTTCATGGGATAATTGAAAGTATTGACATAATTGATTCTGAGTAAATTAGCTTATTTCTTACATAGAGCATTATTGAAACTTTTTCTGGAATGGGTTTGAAAAAGAAAAACAACTTTTCTTGAAAGACTTGTTTTAAAATTGATTATTTGGAAATTGCCTTTCTAATGCCCTTATTTCTTTGCATGAGGTTGATTTGTTCCTTTAATGGCTTGTTGATTGGCATTTATTTGTTTATAGGTATTTGTTGCAGTTTGATAAGCTGTTCATTCAGGAAAATGAATATGAAATCCCGACTTAGATCAAGTTGTAACGACTGTGTTGGTGAGTATTTTTGTAAACTTATTAAATTCTTGTTGTTGTTTTCCAAATAAATATGTTAGTAGCAACTTTTTGTAAGTAGCAATATAATGCATTCCTCAGTGACAACTTAGTTGCTAAAATGAAAGAATTCTCAGGTATGACCAGGCCCTATAGCCCCTGCCTCCCCTTAAGATGCTCATAATGACATATTACCATTGGTGTTGATGCCTGAAAGCATTGCCTAACGTACCAAGCTCAGCCATACTACTGTTTTTTATTTGAAATTATGTTGAGAAATAAAGTCGCATATTAGTTACAAGAAACATTACTGAAGGATTGTGAAATAAATTTACTAGAAATAGAATAATAATTATTATTTTTAAGCACCTATTTGAAACAGCCTTTTTCCAGAAATCAGTTCATTTTTTAAGCATTATTTTAATGGTTTATCTTATGACATTCTAGCATTGTATCATGTTGTTTGTTCATGTAAGTAATCCCAAATGGTTTCTTTTATTTTCGATTTGTAGGAGGTCTACACTTATCAAAACATGAAAACTCGAAGAGAATTCTTATTCACCAGCACATGATGGCTCATTATCGGCGCCTTTATAATGCCAAGTGTGACATTGATACTTCTACACCATCTCATTTTAAGCCTCGTTATAAACCAAAGTCACGACGTTCTTTTTCAGCATCAGCCACAGCATTGCCTATTGATAACCAGCTTGTTGAAAATGATTTAAAGTTTCTTGAAAATCTATCTAGTGACATGCATATGTGGTGTCCTGATAAACCTAGGTATGAAAAATTTTCTTTCCATGTATATATTTTATTGTATTTAATTTGTTGTCTTTTCAGAATTATATTTAATTTGAATTGTTGTATGCGTGTGATTGAAAATGATCTGAAGATAGGGATATAATATTTTGTTTTTTATTGTGGAATGTTGGTTTATGATATGGTTCTGATGTAGTGTGCCATAGCATAAATTACTGTCCCAGGTTTTGCCAATCTTATTGTAGCAAACAAGAAAAATAATATTCAAGTATACCCATGAGGTGAAAAGAATCTTTTCCAGCCCCATCAAACAATTTCATATAGTTTTGTATGATTTCAAGAAAAGAGTTCAAAAATATTTGAATTTAAATCCATTTTTCCATTATTCGATGGAGAGTAAGTATGTTTTTATGTCCTCACATGGAAATACACAGTTAGTTACTGCTTTCATTTTTTGCTGATAGATTTATTGTTGCAGCAGTGATGTCAGAAAAATTATTATTGTAGTTTCACTAAACCTTCCAGTTAATTTGATGATTTCAAAATTTTAATTAACATTAAATTATTTTTCTTACAAAGGCATTAAGTACATAGTAAGATGTAATATTTGTGAACACAATTATAATTTTAGTGCAATATTATAGTCAACTGTCAGAGTAAATTTTTAGAAAATAAATTCCACTTTGATCCCCCACCCCTTCCCCTTCCAAGAAATTGACTGATACTGTTTAAATGAGAAAAAGAGAGAGTCACTCCAGGGTCAAGAAATAGGTATGTCCACTGACACAAAAGTAGTGTTACCATGTGTTTGACAATATCATATTAAATAATTTGAAGAACACATTTTATCAATTATGTTTTGCAAATATAAAATTAAAAATAATTTTGTAATTTATTTTATTGAAGCTCTCTTTCAAGTTTCTTCAATTAAAGAACTTTAATAGACATTCTACAATTAAAAAACTTTAATAGACAAATTACTGTATTAAAAGTCTTTAAATTTTATTACTGAATAAGATAAAATGATTGACACGAATATTTGTATTAAGCTCTCTTTTCTCCAAAATATACATATTAAGCATATTCATGGAAAAAAGCAGTATAATGTCGAATAAATATTCGCTAGAAATATCTTTTGCTATTAAATTTTTGATTGACAAATTTTCTTCTGAATGTGATTAAGGTGCTGCCCATTTTTCTGTCAAGAGAAAAAATATTTGGACAACATTACTAACAAAGGTTCTTCATGGAAAGCAGAGAAGAATCATGTAAGTTTGTTTGAGAATATGTATGGGTATATTTTGAATATAGCAGTATTATGAATATTAACTTTGAAGTTTTCCTATTTTATTGTCAAAATTTTTTTCATGGTTATAAGTGTGTATTCCATGAGATTTTTAGATTAATAGTTAATTTTTTTTTATTGTGTTTACTCACAGAGGTTCATACATGATAAAATGTAATATCAAGCCTGTTTTATAATCTTGTACAGTTTTTCTCTAATATGAATATTTAAGTGAGGTACCAAGAAGTTGAGATGTCAACAAAGTGTGTCATGAATGACATAAAGTCTGCTTTATTTTTTATTTTAGTGTTTCACTCATTAATTTTTTATTTTATTTTTTGATATTCCCAACTCTGATAGTTTCCCAAAATATAAATCACTTAATGTTAAGAACTCATTTGATTTGATCAGACATTTGGAAGAAAAATGAATTCATGAAGATAAGGTATTGGTTTCAGTTGATATGGTTCCAATGTACCTAATTATAAATTGCTGGAAAAGTCAAAAAAAGTTAGTTTCAGTTCCAAAGAAAAAAGTTCCACTTTCTTTGGAAATGGAAATGGAGGAAGTGAATAAATTCTTGGAGATCACAAAAATATGCATCAATCAAATATTTTTCAAATTTCAAGGAAAATTTGTATTATGATAATTTGGACTCAAAATGGGAAATCCAATATCGCTTGTCTTGGCAGATTTGTTTATGAGTAATTTTGCAATGCATAACCCTAATTTTTTTCTGTTGATTTTCATAATTCCGTAATGCTTTATGTAGCTTTCATGCTTTCATAGGTAATGTCATATTTCAATTTTGTATATAATAATTTTGTTAAACAGCTGGAAATAATGTATTCTCAAAAGCTATGGTACAAGACTAGATTGTTGAATTTCATGGTTACATATGAAAACAGTTCAATTTCTTATGTTCAAGAACTAAAAATGGTCCAAAAAGTTACCACATAAACCTTAACTACATTTGCTCTATATTTTTCTATTTCTTTTATTTATTTAATGTCTTTTGGCAAGGTTCAGACCATGAGGCCTGCTGTTCCACGTAACTTTAACTTGGGAAAGGAAATTTGGGAAGGAGAGATGTTGGGTTACTGGGGAACTTAAGGTACTGAACCGACATTCATCTGGAGTAAGTGAGGGAAACTCCTACTGAAAACCTCACCTAGATCAGCTGAGCAGAATTTGAATCTATGCTCTACCACTCAGTGGCACCATAGTCAATGGTATCAGCAGCATAGTTATTGACCCCAAAAACAAAAACCTAAAAATCTAATTACTTACTTGTTTTTGTTTCTTATTATTGAATAATTCATGAAAGTACAATTTTTATTTTGAACACATTTTCTTTAAAATTAAACAAAATTGTTCCAACAGTTAAGGCACTTATATTAACAGCCTAATTTTTATCTCTAAGAAACTGCTGTTTGGAATTTATTTCAAAAACTAAGAAAATCTACTTATATAATATTAATAAACATTTATTAATATTATAAAAGTTTTTATAAAAGGCATGCATCCGTACCACGGGGAACACAGCTGGTACTTAGTTTACTACAAAGTGGAGCAGTGTCATTGCCCTAGAAATGGAATTATAAACCAAAGAGTAATGGGTGGGGTCTAGTCTAGTATCTATGTCTTATCAAGTATCTATGATAACTTTTGCACCCTCAGATAACTTTTAATTCAATCAATTATTAAAGAAAAAGTACCCCCACTTAATAGATCAGGCATGTACAGAATTAATTGTCAAGACCGCAATAAAGTTTACAGAGGGCAGACAAAAGGAAACAATGAAATTAGACATAAACAACACTCAACATTAAATTTATTTGAATTAAATCATTGAAAAATCACATGTGGTCGTGCATTTTTGAATTTATTTAACACAATTTTATTAAAAAATGTCAGTAGGTATTTTGTACTTCTGTCTAGGGAGGGAGTATATTTTTGCCTTTACAACGCTAGATTGTTGAATTTCATGGTTACATATGAAAACTTTAATTTGAAAATTTATACATTCACTCGCCTCCGTAGGAGCGCAAGACCAATTGGCAAGAGTGGATGGTAGCAACAGTGCACGAAACTAGTCCTGGTACATTAATGTAAGTGAAGTATCTGTCTGACATCACTCAATTAATATTTTATTTTAGTATTTTAATGTTGGAACTGTAGAATCATGAAATAAGAGTATTCATGATGTTTGTAAAAGTAATGGGTGATGTGTAGAGATAAGCAAAAATTAGTGACAATGCTGTAGACAGAGTAGTTTGGTCATGTTAGTGGTCTAATAAAAAGGAAAAAAAATATAAGGCAGGAAAGGAAAGCAGAAAGCTAGAGATGCTTACTTTTTACGGAACTAAATAATATTTTATATTTAGCACATATATTATGATAATTAATACTTTCAAATACAGATGAAAATTTTGTTCACTAAATGAAACAATTAACTGTTCCGAATGTATTTTATGTTCTGAGTAAATGGATAAAACCAAGGCAGCTATATATGATGCTTTTATGACTTCTTTCAACTTTTGAGTTTTGTGTTTCAGTATACAATAGAACCTTGATTATCCGGGGTAATGGGGAGTCGCACGGATAAATGAAAACCATGGTTAATCGAGATACTTTAATGAATTATGTACATAAATACATATGTATGTAGAATGTCATGTTATCAGGGGTTGAAATATGAAGTAATCAGTCTTTGTTTCTTGCAGTTGGACATGATTTTCCTTACTTCATTTCTAATATTTCTCAAATTCATTATTTCCTGGAAGTCAAAATTTTATTGGTACCTGAGAGTCTCTGACTCGAGGAACCTATGTACAACTGTGGAAATAGTAGGAAGTAATTAGATTTACATGTGATAATACATTTAATAAATTTAATAATAAATTTTTTGTCAAAAAAGCAGTACAGACCAAGTATTTCTTTTTTTTCGGTGGAACTTTCGAGTTGAAATTCTTTTTTTCAACAGAAGGGTGAGCACCACGGTTAATCGTGAACACAGTTAATTAAGACATGGTTAATCGAGGTTCTGCTGTAATCATATTATGTGGGAAGAGCTGTTTCCAATATTACTGCACGTTTATGAACTTATTCTAGTGATTGAGTTTGATTTATTTTTAAGTTCAATTGCTGGATTGGGCTGACCCATCCAGTTCAAATATTACTCACTGAAACTGTAGATACATCAAAATCATTTCTTTCAAGTAAATAATTTTAATTTTTCAATTATATCTAGTGATTAACAAATTAATCTTGAAAACTATTTATAAGAATTAGTTGGAATTTAGTGGCTAATTTGGCTATTATGAAAATGATACATAAAATGAAATGTATAAGAAATGTTGGAAATACATGAACCACTTTCATTCTGTTCAATAGTATTCTAATTTTTGCTGCCTGTGCCACCTCTTTCAATAATAAATATTATGAATGCTTCCTAAGCAAGGTTCTTATGTGTTAATTCTATTGTCTGTCGTGCAGCCATAATATTCCTTTCATTCGCTGTTCTCAATATCTTCACTTTTTTTTTTGTTTTGTTTCAGAAATGTAACTTGAACGAGCAACAATTACAACCTTGTAGAGTTCATAGTGCACCATCAATTAATGTCCCACCAGGATCAAGAAATGTAAGCTTTGAAATATTTACTTTTATTTAATTTCAGAACTTAGGTTCTTGATTCCTGTTGTAGTCTATTCATATGATCCAGACCTATTCCATATGTAATAAAAGTATTATTAAGGGAGCGGAGGGGATGATAGGGTTCCATCACTCTTTACAGGTTATTGTTCAACAACCATATTCCAGATACATTAAGGGGTCAAAGATAACGTTTAATAAATGATTCTATTCCTCTGTTCATAAATGGGACATGGAAATATTGCAGGTTGTAAATTTGCATAGAAATATTGCAAATTTTTCTCCAAAAAAAGTGGAAAAGGAGCATAATATCTGCAAAATTTGTTAGTATTTTAAATGTGCTAAATGAGGCTGTAAATTGTAAAGAAATTAGATTAGGTGCCCCAAAGGTTTAGCTATACAATTGTAAATATATATATGAATGGTAGAAAATGTATTCAGTTAAGTGTATGAATTAAGGTGTTGCTTCTATGTACTAGCTGGTCAACTCACTATCCAATTCAAGAGATTGGGCAGTTAAAGATATTTTACTCAATAATAGTCCATGACTGAAGAGCAAACTTGACAGAAGATAATGCTAAATTTGTGTGTGTGTGTGTGTGTGTGTATGTGTGTGTGTGTGTTATTTCATTTGGTAAGGTTGATTAGTTTTACGTATGCATGTTTTCAGTTTTAAAATAATAAATAAGTGCCATTAAAGAGTTGCTATGTAAATTCATTTGTTTTAAAAGGATTGTAAATGTTCAAATGAACTTATTGATATATTTGAATTTATTTTAATATACACTTAGTTTATTAATTTTTTAATATAATGAATATATTTTAATACAAGTTTGTTTATTCAGAAAATTGTCACTTAAAAATTAAGCATTTAGTTTTATAGTAGGCCATTAAAGGTAAAATATTATGTTATAAAAAATAGATGTTAACATGGCAAAAATATATGCTATTTTTTCTGGTCTCTGTACACAAGACATTAAACTATTGACTTTAGCTATACCTCCATTCTTGTTGTGCATTCTCTTTATTTATTGACTGGTGTCATATTTATTTGATCAATGCCAAATTTCTGAATGACCAGTATAATCCTTTTGAGTTTTCTCTTTGTGGCTCATGAAAAACAAAGCAACCATCAAATTGTAGGTCAGTTATTTTGCCATCATAAGTCTTTAATGCTAGTAAACCCTTTGCTACAAACTTTGTACTGTTTGCTTGGTCAACAAACCTTCATTAATACCAATTTAATCATGACAAATTATGATTGCAAGTGGCTAAAGATCTATTTTATCTTTGTTAAATTCTTTTATGACATCGTTACTCACTCCCGCATTTTGGGTAAATTTGGCATCATTTTCTCCATTCCTTTAAGTGATTAAGATTTTTATGAAAGTGATTAGTAATTTGTTAAATTAAATGAATTCACCTTTATAAGCTTTAAAGAAACAAAGTATTGGATAAATTTTTATGTAATTACTGATGCCAAATTATATTTTGGTGCAGATAGTATTATTACTCCAATTTTCATGAATGATATTACTTGAAAATGAGAATTTGCTGTAGTGTAAATTTGAAAAAAGTAATAAGTAAGCCTAGTAATCTGAATCTTTTGTTCAGTTATAACTGCATTCTTTTATTCTAATCCTAGTGATTTTGACACTTATTGTGATATCTTTTTTAATTTTAGGGGAAACAATTAGAGAGAAAAGCAGAGCCAAAGAAAGGTTCAGTCAACTACCCTGCTGCTTCAAAATTACGGGAAATGAGTGTCTATCACCCACCTAGGAAAAGAACAGTGGTAAATATTATATAACATTGCTATTTCCTAATTAACATATATATCCTGTGTTAACATTTTTACTTTTTCATAGGAGAAGTCCACCTGTAATCACTGTTGTCCTTCAACACAAATTAGTAATAATAATGTTAAAGTAAGTAAGATGAATTATATCAGAAATATTTCCTTGTGTAATTTTTTTTATAGTACTGTTGGTATTTCTATTTGAATACCTTTCTAATGCATTATGTAAATTATTAAAATCAGTTTTTAGTTATATATTTAGGCATTTCGCATTCATGTCTTAGTAACACAAAAAAATATTTTATTCACACAAATTCTTAGGGTCATTTTATATCAAACCAACCAACAACAAAATTTTGGACCTTGACATCACAGATTTTTATTATTTTTTGTTAATTTATAGCAACCTCTAAGTACATATCATAACAAAATTTATAATTCTTTTGACTTTTGGTTTTTGAGATATAGACTTCTAAAACTTCAGAAATCATCCAATTTTACTATGCACTCTGTGGTTTCAACAATTGTAGATTGAAAAATATTTGTCACAGAGAGCAAATATATGTGGGTTTTTTTCCAGTGTTAAATGAGCTGTCCTGTTAAAAAATTTCATGGTTTCCGGAACAATCCTAAAAATGATTCTTAGAAAACATAAAATACTTCCCTTTGTTTTGAAAAGGTTATTTGTTATTTAGGGAATCATTGCAACCGAAAGATGATAAGAACAATTTTTTAAAAGTAGCTTTTTAGTTAAAAGTTTTTAATGTGATAAGCTCAATACTAAGCACAGACAACAACAAGGCTCATAGCCAGAGTTGTTGGATCTGAGCCCCTAATAAAATGTTTAATGTTCTAATGAAAATATTTTAACTGTTTAAAATTTTGTTAATTCACCATTGGTTAATTAACAATAAAGAAAATTAAAAATTTTAATGAAAGAAAATATTTTAAGGATAAATAATTACTATACAATTCATGCAAAACAAACTCACTTTCATTTTGTAAAATCTTTTATTGTTATTTTTCTCTCTCATAAGGTTTAAACATTTTTATATCATTCTGGTAATTTATTATACAGGAAGTAGGGAAATCTTCATCTCATAAAGACATTGGAGGAAATTTTGATTTAAGTGCTGAAAAAGTATCTAATATTATGATACTTCAGTAAGTACTTTTTCTTACATACATATTTGCAAATTATGCAAAATAAAATCGAACCTTAATTACATAACTTTGCTGTATGGTTTCTATATTCACAGAAAAGAAAAACTTCAGTATCTTCATTTTGTACAAGATATTACTCAAGATATTTTAAAAAATGAAATGTTTTCAAATATTGATTTTGAAGAAATATGTAGAAAACATGTCCTTATAAACAAGGGAAAATTAGAAATGGTAAGTTTATAAAGATGAGTATGAAACTACATTAAACTTAAATTGATTTAATGGATAATTAATTTGATATTATGTGCATTTACATAATATCAAAGATAAAAATGTTGAATAATATCTGGAATGAAGTGAATGTGGGAAGTCCTTATGTGACTGTGGAGAATTTTTGCTTACAACACAAAGTCACGATTGCTTTTCTTGTAGGAGAAAATGTTGGAAAATATTCAGAAACTCAGAGAGCAATTGGGCATTAAACTAGAGTCATCGGTGAAATCACAAAATAATCAACCATTGATGAATATAGAGGAAAAAAACACAATGGAGCAATCTCCTCTAGCAGCTTCATCAGTTGATGAGAACAAATTGAGATTTAGCCCTTTAGTTGAGATACATGGAACTAAACAATTGCTGAATTATGGTGCAAATACAAAGAGGAATGAAGATGGTAATCACACTGACATCAACCATCATTCATTTGAGGAAACTGATAGAAACACTTTGTTTAATCTCCTGAAGTACATAGGTTTTGATTCAAATGTAGCTGAAGAAATTTGTGTTAATGTAAATGAAGATAATAGCAAATCCAGTTTTGCAGATAATAAGCACAATTATTTTAGTAAAAAAGATTTTACTGATTTTAGTGGCCCTTATGAGATTGGTGAGTATAGTGGGAAGAATGACCTTTGTTTATGTGATCCTCTCCGTTCAAGAAAAGTTGATTTACAAGGAGTAAAAAGAGAAAATCCAACAAAAGTACCTGGATCCTTAATGAAAAGCCACAACAAACAAAATAGAATTGTTTATCATTCACCTACAGATAGAAAAGCAAAAAAGAATTTAGTTGTAAAACAAAGAAAGACTTCATTAAATCAAAGTAAGAAAATCAGTGAACAGAACCCAAAATTAATCTCCTCAAATTCAGGTTTGTTAGTTGTGAAAGAAGAAGCCATAGAGAATAAGAAAACGAGCAAGACCACAAATGCACTTCATCCTGAAGAGGATGTTTATGATGGTTTTAAGAATGGACCCCAATTATATGAGAAAGCAACTTCTTCAGCTCCATTAAGCGCTGTTTCTAGTCCTGTTGCTAGTGACTACAGTAGTATGAAAGACCAAGAAGAAAGTGTATCTGAAGCGTACTCAGTGAGAGAAGAATCTGATGAAGGTAGAGAAAGTGCATCAGAGATTGAAGAAGAAATACCAGATGATGTATCACAGACATCATCATCATCTGTGATTTCACAATTAACTGAACAGTTTAAAACAACTTCCATCAATAATTACTCAGGAGGAAACTCTAATTTGAGGTCAAATAATAATTCGGTGGAAACACTTATTACGTAAAAAAAACTTAACATTATGAGTAATGATATTTGTTAATGATATCATTAATTTCATTGTCAGTATTAATGTGTTGAATATCTTACTATAGGCAATAATTGTAACTTGTGATTTATATCTTTCAGTTGGTGCTAAAACTTTTATTAAATATTTATATATATTTATAGATAAAGTTATTCCATTTTCTTGAATCATGTAAGTAAGAAAGTTAGATGGGATATTTCCCCCCTAATGAAATCATTCTACAAACTTTCAGACAATCATTTTTTCAACCAAATTGGGTAGAAATCTAGTAAATGATGATTAATCTTCTGAATGTACAAGAACTTGGATTTACATCTACTTTAAAAATTTAAATTAACTCATGAAAATAACAGTAATTTGAAGCTAGGCATGTTAAGAAATTACTGTTTTTGGATAATTATATAGAAGAGAACGATAACAACCCAGTACCCAATAAGCATGCAGTTATCAATTGTAGACTTACATTTAGACCATAATAAACTGTTAAAACCCTCTGAAATGAATAATTATTTGGAGAACAAAAATATAGTTTTTACATCAAAATTAAAAGGTTTTAATAAATAATGACAGACATTAAGTAATGTAAAGAATGAAAAATTCAAAAGAAACACACACAAACAAATGATACAACGATCTGAGAGTGAACAAAAAATTCCTAAGAACTTGAAATTGAATTATCACTCAGAACCGTTCATCAAAGATCTGATATTTGCATGAGGAAGAGGGATCATTTTTGGAAAAATTAGATTTCAATTGTTAAGAAAATTGATAAAATCAACATACTTTTGAAAAGAGAAACATACATTGCAATTATTATGGCATGATATGTGTTTTATTACATGTAGACATATTACAAACATTATTACATGTCAGACATATTACAGACATTATAAAATAATTGAAGAACATGGTGGAAAGTTAAAGATTTGTAAAGTTTGTATGTTTGTTTTGTTTTATTATGAAACCAGGTGCTCTTGGAAAAACTCATTTGAATAATAATGTTACTATACAATTTAATTAAACTACTTTCCTGGCTTCCCAAGTAAATTCATTCTATTAAATTTTTGATGTGTCTATCTCAGTTGTTGGTCTGAGAAAGAATAAATTTTAAAGATATTATTGAATTAAATTTGTTTCATTATGGGACATTTCTGAATCATGTGAAATTTTTTGTTAGATTTTCATAACTTTTCAGATGAATTCTGTTGTTTCATCATGAATTTTCACTAAAAATATTTTGTATCTTCAGGAAGCTTGGGGACCTTATCTGCACTGTCAGTGGAGAAAGTTTGAACCTTCCTCTTTCAAACAGTATGGTCATGAATGGATGTACTTCACAGTTAAAATTTCAAAATTTAACAATCTGGATTCCAATTTTTTTAAATAATTTTTTTTGCAAATGTTTTGTTCTATTGGAGTAGTCATAATGTGTATCTTGCAACTCATGTTTACCTTCCCAAAGTATGCTAGAACTGCCAATTTGTTTAAATCAAACTGTCCCTAAAATGTTATTTTACCTAACATATATCTTTTTGTCTGATATATAATTTCTCACAATCTCTACAGTCGAATCATTAATCTCTTATTTTGTATCAAATGGTTCTATATCCTTCTATTGGTCCCATTAACTTTGCATTGAAAGGATTCTGCATGCAATACCTCCTGAAGTTTGTGTTTGCTGGATTGAAAAAAATATTCTTATGAGAAACTGTATGTTAAGTAATTTTTTTAGTTGAAAGTGTTTCTTCCCAATTTTCAAGGTAACTTTGTTCTCAAGTTATTTCTCTTGCATACATAATAGTGCTAAAAGTTAAATAATATTGCATTTAAATTATGAATAATAGAAATGAAAATATTCCTTGATATGTCTAATTGTTAATATTCTATTATAACTGATCATTAATAACATTAATGAATTTCTAATGAACAGTGATGTGATAAAGTATAAAAAGGAATAACTTATAACATGATGATGATAATGATAATAATAATAATAATAATGCACAGAAGTCAAACAAAGACAACAGGCCCTAAGGTTTGACCATGGAGTTCACAGAATTTCTTGACCTTGGCACACGGAGGAGGAGATGTGGCCTGTAACATATGTATTTGGTACTCATTTAACAGCGAGATGTGTGGGTCTAGGAGTTAGTCTGGACATTGAGGTAAGGGTAAATATCCCATTCCGCACCAGGAATCAAACACTGACTATCCAAACAGCTCATTGTTCTACCTATTGAGGCACACTGACTCCACGAATAATAATGTATAGAAATTAAAAATTTTAAAGCTCAATTTTTAATATGATATATTATCAATTGAGAGATGATGACCCCATGAGGCACAAATATTGGTGGCAAGTAGGTAAGCAAATTTTGAAATTAAATCTTTCTCAACCACAACCTCAAAGTTCAATAATCTATTCTTGATGAGACTTATTCCCAAGCCAGCAGTCGAATATAACTGGTAACATTTTCTAATAAAATCACCTCATTGTTAAAGTCATGGTTTCATTCCACAAATGTATAGCCTCTGCCAATTTTTTAATAAGTCAAAATTCAATGTTTCCAATTTCAATATTTTAGTGTACCCAAAAAGCTATTTCAATCTTTACAAGTTAATTTGGAGATGCCTGGGCTTTTTCTGTGTGTGAAAAATATGACATAATTTTGTATTCTAAAAGTTATGTAATTCCTTGATAAGTTTCCATTACATTGGAAGGAAATGTGCTGTTAAATGAGAAGAGTGGGACACTTGCTTTCTTATCAATGCAGCTGACAATGAAATGAATAAAATCTCTTACAGAATACCTAATTTAGCAATAAAAGACAAATATTATTATAATTACATAGAAGTCATTCAATAATAGCACAATGATTTCATATGTTTGAAATTGTGACATTAGTATTAATCTCAGAAAATATGTGTTGTGATTAGCTGAGAAATACATAACTGATTGATATATGTTGAAAACCTAGTTATGATAGTGCATGTTTAAAATATGTAGTATTTTTCAATATGTAGTTCTTGAGAGTTTTAAGGGACCAAAATAGAGATAAGGTAATTTGATAAAGAACAATATTAGAATGTTTACCATCTTCCTCAAAACAATTCATCCAATGACTATTTGGACTTTGTTGTGACTGCTAGAATGGCATCACCTGTACTGCCAGAGATTACATTCTAGTAGACACCACATTCCATATTCCAACTCTCATGATAGCAGCAAATGTTTTGTATTTTTGCATTTAATGCAGTGAAGCACTTTATTTTATTAAAATATGGTTGTTTTAAACTGTCAAATGGTTCAAATTATCAAGTTTGTGACATTCATTTAGTGTGTTCTTGTTAATCATAGCTTGAAATGTTTTGAATTTAGCATATAATGGCCACTTGCTCTTTCCATTCTTCTCAATGGACATTTGATTAATCATCTTTGATAGTGTATTTTGTTTATTAATTCAAATCTGTTTGTTGAAATTATTCTTTAGCAATTATACTGAGAAAATAGTTCCTTTCTAATTCCTGTAGTTTTGTCTGTACTGTACAACTATTTTATTCGAAATTCATATTGGATTGAAACATTCATTCTATCAGTAGCTTAGTTGAATGTATTATTGTAATGAGATTTTGTGCAATCAGATTTTTTTTTGGGGGGGTGGGCTTTAGGGCTCGTCAACATCAAGGTCATTAGAGCCCAATCAGAATTATTTATATGTATATTGTACAAATATAGTTTTAATTATTCTGAGTAACCTCAAGAGACAAAGTTAATTTTTGTCTTCAACTGCATTTACTGCCATATAATAGTCTAATTATCTCTCAAAATCAATTTTCCTTCACAATTTTTTAAAACCTGAAGGTAATCCGTTTTTGAAAGTGAATGATGTTTTTCTTGAGATAATTTTCCTTCTGTCAATTTATATAGTGTGTGGGGTGTTAATGTAATATTTCTTGTAATTAGAAAATAACATCACTTTTATTTCAAATGTTAATTCTACAATTGTCTTCTATCATTAGCA
Organism: Laupala kohalensis; assembly: GCA_002313205.1. NCBI lineage: Eukaryota > Metazoa > Arthropoda > Insecta > Orthoptera > Trigonidiidae > Laupala > Laupala kohalensis. The sequence goes on along the minus strand of NNCF01131748.1, from coordinate 90,273 downwards.
ACTTTTGAAACATGTTTCACCCTTTCTGTGTTTTATTAATTTATTGTACTCAACAAAAATATTTGTGATATGGCTGAAATGTTGCACACATTAGCAAGGGTTGAATGAACGGAGTAAAGAATATAAAATTGTGGAATTTTATTTTACTTTTACTATACTACCAAGAATTGTGAAGATTATAATTATCATCATTTTATTTATTTATCTATCTATTTATGTATATTGTGATAGCTGATATTGATTTGGTATTAAACATCCATGATCTTTGGATTTATCATATTTTATTCCTTTATGTACCAGATAGTAAATGAAGTTTTATATACTTGGATCATGGAAAATATTATATATCTAATAATGTAAAAATTACGGACCTGATGATTATGTCTTAATGTGGGCAATGTAAATGGTGTTTCAAATATTTGGGTAAAAATGAATGTGATCTATCTTTAATATTAAGATTTAAAATTATTGGAGTCAAAATAAATTTCAATAGAAAATAAATTTTAAATAAAATAGACAAGTTTACAGTGAGAAAACCGGTATAAAAGTTTTACCCTTCTTTCAATGAAAGATTAGTATGTTATTTCCAGATTTACTAATTATTTTACAGTTATGCTATTATCCTTTTCATAGTTTGAAAATTATAATTTAGTATGAATATGAAATTAAAGTTCTCTTTTCAATGTACTGTCTATTATGCAAAAAAAAACAAAAACAAAAGACAGCATACAAAAACCTATTGAACACCTGTTGTAATTGCACAAATTCCATTTACACAAATTTCTGGTTAGTTGTAATTTTTGGATATTTTTGTAATATTTGTGTCTTGATAGGAATTACTATTGAATAGTTTTGGATTTAATAAGAAAAATTATTTGTATCAGTGTTTGCTTGAATTGTTGTGTACAAACATAGGCTAAGAAAGAAAGTAATTAAAACAATAAATGGACATTTGTTTATATTGTGTTTTGCCTACCATTGTGTCATTATGCTCTTAATAGTTAATCAATATTATGACCTTTGACGTAACTTGTTTATTCCATTAGATTCACATAAACAAAACAAGTTCGCATAAACATAAATAAACTTAGAATAAAATTATTGTTGAAGATCAAATTTGTTTCACTCTTTGATTCATTTCTGAGTATTACACAAGTACAACAAAATCAGTTTCTATGCAAGTGTATTTTACTGAATTCCAAAGTTACTTGACAATTTTCTCTTAATGAGGGAACAAAACTCCTAAATGTATAAATTTTCCCTTTTTTTATTGGGGTCTTAGGGCTCGCCAACATCAAGGTCATTAGAGCCCTTGCAGGTGGGGAAAAATGCAGTTTCGCACCGTAGGGAAGAGCCGTAGTGACTCTTCCTCGTGTGTGGGACTCGCCGAATACCTCGACCATATCCACTAAAAAACCTTCCTGAATTCACCAAATATCTAAACACAAAGATGATAGGAAAGGACAGAATAAAGTTGCCCAATACATTATATCAAAAATCTATAATTTTCAAAACGAAGAAAAAGGAAGAATGAAGGGAAACAATTAAGGGAAAAGGAAAGAATGCAAATTTAAACCCTCCCAAGAACTTGTGGGAGGAGCCCCGATCTATTTATAAAATTCAATAGTTTATTAACATCATCCGTTTCATTTCCGAGAATTGTTGGTAAAGCTGCAGCCAGACCAATTTGTCTCCGTATTCTGGTGTATTTTCTGCAATCAGTAGGTGACGCACTGTCAGCTACACTCCTCACAAACGGGTTCATCATCAAGTAGCAAGAGATACCGATGAGTGAGAGGACAATGTCCTATGCACAGACGGGCTAGCAAGACCTCACGATTGGCTGACCAACAGGAACTGCTCCATGAATTAACAAAGGATTTGATAAGTTGGAGCTTATTCCCTTTAATAGCCAACCACTCTTTATTCCATTCTCTCAGTATCCTCGTCTTGATGGAATTTAAGATGTCCCCTTTTGGAATCGTGGAGAAATCCATGCGATTTTTGAGACATGCCGCCTTCGCGGAATCGTATCGCATATATTATCCGTCACTTCTTCCAGGGCTAAGACACTATAAGAGTTGACGTTACTCAAAAAACTGTCTATTGATCAGGAGTAAATTTCTCAGATGTTATGAGATATTACCTGCCTCTCAAGTAAAAAACAGTTTTGCCAATTTCCCATTTCCCACTAAACCTATGTCAAATGGAAATTTTTTGTCGTATTCTTATGATGTGGTGAGCCAGTTAAGCCACCAAACCTAGTTTCTGAGGTACCAATTCGATGGGTAATTTTAGTTTGTTTTCTTCCTACCTTACTTTTATGATGTCAGGTTCAAGCAATCAGTTCTGCCGTTGCCGACTATTATCTCCAAGTCATGCTGGCAACACTGGGAACAACAGGAAAGCGATCCTATAAGAACCACTGACGGCTATACTTTGCAGAGAGCAACCCTACAACTCTTCCTTCTCTGTGTGGGAACTTGAGTCAGCTCGAGCGACAGCCCACGACACTGCTCCTCGCCCTGATTACTTTCACTATGAGATGCTCAGACAGCTCAGTCTAGAATCGAAAGAATGCCTTCTGGATATCTTTCATTTTTCATGATCCTAGAGAGTATTACCTAATTCGTGGAAGGAAGCAACGCTAATCTCCTTACTAAAACCCGGAAAGGACAAAACAGCCATCAGTAGTTATCGAAGCATCGCCTTGACGAGTTGCTTGGTAAAACTCTGGAGAGAAGTATCAACCGACGTCTTGTCTGGTATCTTGAAAGGCATAAACTGCTGAGTCGATCTCAGTGTGGTTTCAGGAAGTTCCATTCCACCCTGGACAACCTACTTCTCCTAGAAACAGCAATTCAAGATGCCTTCGTCTGGAGACAACATGTCGTTGGAATATTTTTTGACATCGAGAATGCTTACGATACTACTTGGCGTCTTGACATTTTGCAACAACTCTATGCCTGGGGGTTTTAGAAGACATCTTCCTCTGATACAGTCCTTTTGGGATCAGCGTTCCTTCCGATACAGAAATTGGAAGAAACACTTCGGATCTCCTTCAAGCGAACGGTGTCCCTCAGGGGCTCAATCCTGAGTGTGACTTTATTGAAGTGACCATTAACAGCATGACATCTGCTACCCAACACACACTTTGTATCGACGACTTTGCCATATTTTGCTCATCGCAGAGTCACAGGCGTGGAGAGACAAATCCAACTCGTCTTCAATAGATTGTACCAATGGTCAAAGATGACTGGCTTTCGTTTCTCTGCTGAAAAAAACACGCTGTGTTCTTCCTGCCGGAACCTCATCTCGCCCTGGGGGACATCGTTCTCAAATTATATCCATCAGTAAAATTATTAGGTCTAACCTTTGATCAGAGACTTAATTGGATTGAACACCTTACATACCTAAGAGCGAGAATTCCTGTGTTTACTGACGGGTCGAAGCAGGCCGATGGTGTCGGTTGCTCTGTGGTGTTCCCCAGTACAACCTGTGGCTACCGTCGTGGCAACATGTGCAGTGTCTACATTGCTGAGTGCTACGCCATATTGAGAGCACAGCAATCAACAAAGAGCTCCCGCGGATCAAATTTCTTGATTTGTTCTGATTCTCTAAGTGCCCTTCAAGCAATCCAGACTATGTACTCAACCGTTAAGCTGATCCAGAACATCCAGGGTGTACTTTTCTCTCTTCAAAGTGACGGAAAGAACATTATGTTTTTCTGGATTCCCGGACACGTAGGAATTACAGGAAATAAGTGAGCAGACATTTCTGGTAAGGCGTCATACCTCAAGAATCGCGTGGATTTCTCTACATTTTTCCTAATCGTTTATATATATTCAACCACATTCAATTCAATACATTGTTATGAAATTAACGTCCTTACTATTTATTTCAATGCTTTTTTCAAACTTTTATGTGCCATTTAAATGTCTAATTACTTAAGAAGTTACTAGAGAGTGCATTGAAAATGAATTTAAGGTAAAATTTGCAGTTGTTTTGTTCCCTTTTTATCTTGTAGACCGATACGTTTGCTTAAAATTATAATTTGTAATGTTTAAAATTGGAATAGCTAATGTAATTTTAAAAGAAAAACGTGCAGTGGTATCTAATTTGGTGTGCTTTTCCAAATATATTTTCAAAAGCGAAGACAAAATGTTTCCAAAAATTATAAGTTTTTCAATTTTATTATTTGTTACTCAATTCTTCAAATACTTTGCAAAACAATTTTTGTTGTTGTAAAAAATCAGAAACTTTTATGCGAATATTATCTTAAGGATTTTAACCAAAGAAGAGCATTAAAACGCGATTTTCAAGGTTGCGGTTATTCATCTAGGTGGTATCCTATAACCCCCCGGAGAGCCTGCACCACAGGTTGAACCTATGGGCCTTCAGATCCTAAATCCGGTCCTGGACCCAAGTGCGACAAATATTTACTCCCAAAGAAATGTAATGATTGATTTCAATTCTTTAAAGAATATTTTAACGTCAAAATGGTTCTTACCAAGCGTCCGGGGAGGAGAAAAAAAGATCCTTATATTATGTACTTCTCAAAGAGACGATAATATTTTAAACTCTTTCCTATCAAGTAATTAAGAGAGTATGCATTTTGTTAAATATCAATACTTAATAATGCACATAGGAACAAAAAATATAAATTATAATAAAGAATGTGTTCAAAGTAATGAATGTGTAAAGAGAGACAACAATGTTAATACTGAACGATCAATAACTTACCGATGCACTCATCTTTTACTCAACAGGAGTGCACCCAATATTCTGAGAATTTGAAAGAGTAGATTGCAATGCTTTTTCTAACGCATAATGTAAATAATGAAGACTAATGCATATTGTTTTTAACACTCATGAATATGTTAACACCTTTATTTATCGCAGATATAAAGTCTCAAATGAGATGTACGTTTATTGCAGTTCTACAAACCACAATGATGACGTAAGATCATAAGATGCAATTTTGTGAGCAATTTTCAAGTCATTCGTTTGAAATCACCGAAAACGTTGTTCATCAATATATCCAGAACTTTATGAAACAAAGGAGCACCGATATTTAACTATGTCGTTGAAGCAAAGAAAAACAATCAAAACCAAATAGTAACTGTTCATTGAAACAGTGATATCAAAGGAAATATGTCATAAAAAAGAGTGCTTGGTTCCTTCAAGGTGTACTGCATATTCCGCAGCTGAGAGAGACTTTGCTAACCTTTCGCTCTGCGTACTCATGTGTATTTCCGTATGACTAATACAAAATCATTGGAATACTTTTCGTAATCGCAAGAACATGTGACAATCTGCAGTTTATTGTGCTACATCATTACTTTCATATTTATAATGATTGGAAGCGTTGTGTGGATTGCTATTGTTATGTAGTGCATGGACATCGAGTCGTCATCTTGAGTAGAGTCTGTGTAGCAAACAACACATGAATTAACGCTCCAGAGACGGCGTCACATGTTTGGAGCAAGTAGAGTGCCAACGAATCGTTGTTTTCAGCATAATAGCTTCTCGGAGGTATACGTGATTCTACAGAAATAAAGATTTTTAGCGGAAAATATCAAGCAATTTGTTTCATCTTAATGAACAAGAGCTCTTGTCGAGTAAAATACAAAATATCAACATCATTTCCTTATTGATATAAAATTGTCTTAAACCTAGGTTCTATATTTATTTACGTTTTTATTTTATCCGAGAAAAAGACTGTTCTTCAGCCATGGATTACGGAGACGACGAATACGAGATGCTCCAGAAGGAGAAGAGTGATTTGAAGTATGTCTTTAAGATATTAGCATGTCAAAATCCCGAGTGTGTTTACTATCTCATACCACCAATCCAACAATGCAGAGGTGGACATTCATTCTGTGCCTTTTGTATATGGAAAGATACATGCCCTATATGTTCCCAAACAATTATAGGAACCAAATGCCAAGCCTTGGAGAAAATAGTAAATTTGCTTCTCGTGCCTTGCAAAAACAAAAATGTTGGATGTGACGAAGTGTATCCACCTGGTTTGAAGTTGGACCACGAGGAGCAATGTATTTACAACTACGTAAAATGTATTCATAGTGGTTGTGAATGGAGGGGAGAACGTATAAATCTATGGAGACATTTAACAGAAGTACACCCAGAAAGTATGATACAAAGTGACAACCTTGTTATTGAAGTTCCATTAAACATAACTGCGACTTTCATTTACCATAAAATTTTGAAATATTGGGATCACTACTTTGGCGTGAAGGTTTCACACGATGTGTTTAATAACAAAATTTATGCTGGAGTTCGCCAATCGGGAGGAAGTTTTATGCACGGCATAACTTATTCATTTTATATGGAATCTGCCAAAGCGAAAGGTGTGCACGTCTATAAATACGAAAGGCAAACATATGACTCTCAAAGGAGATTCAGATTTATTTTTACAAGTGAAGATTGTTTTGTCATTTCGAAAGAATTTCTAGACGAATTCTTCCCTACGAAGCCACCTACTTTTGAGTTACATTTGCACATCAAGAAAGTTGAGGAGAAGGCAACTCAGTCTCATACACACAACCAGTCATTAGTACAAGTCATGCCAATGACATTAGACAAGTCACAGACAACACCTGTTTCATCACAAGAGCCCGAAACATCTAAGGTAAGATCATACCACACAATTACATCTTATTATGTTGGAAATTGACACAAAATCATGTCATTATGATCATACTTTACACATTAACTTTTTATTTTCCTGCGTTTATCAACCCCTCAAAATTATTAGTTTAGAGACTTATAATTAATTTATAAAATTCTTCAATCAAAAAATATACAAAAACTAAGTATTTTTTCCAGTTTAGGCATTTATGTTTCCTTAATTCCTTTTATCTTCTACCCCTTTAGACTGAACGAAAGAAGTCTCGCCCTTCTTTGGGAATCAAGAATGAGAAAGACGAGAAGAATGAGAAAAGTGACAAAAATGAAAAGAATGAGAAAGGCGAGAAGAATGGGAAAAGCGAGAAGAATGAGAAAGGTGACAAGAATGAGAAAAGCGACAAGAATGAGAAAAGTGACAAGAATGAGAAAGGCGACAAGAAGGAGAAAAGCGACAAGAAGGAGAAAAGTGACAGGAATGAAAAAAGTGACAGGAATGAGAAAAGTGACAAGAATGAGAAAAGTGACAAGAATGAGAAAAGCGACAAGAATGAGAAAAGCGACAAGAACGAGAAAAGTGACAAGAATGAGAAAAGCGACAAGAATGAGAAAAGCGACAAGAACGAGAAAAGTGACAAGAATGAGAAAAGCGACAAGAATGAGAAAAGCGACAAGAACGAGAAAAGTGACAAGAATGAGAAAAGCGACAAGAATGAGAAAAGCGACAAGAACGAGAAAAGTGACAAGAATGAGAAAAGCGACAAGAATGAGAAAAGCGACAAGAACGAGAAAAGTGACAAGAATGAGAAAAGCGACAAGAATGAGAAAAGCGACAAGAACGAGAAAAGTGACAAGAATGAGAAAAGCGACAAGAATGAGAAAAGCGACAAGAACGAGAAAAGTGACAAGAATGAGAAAAGCGACAAGAATGAGAAAAGCGACAAGAACGAGAAAAGTGACAAGAATGAGAAAAGCGACAAGAATGAGAAAAGCGACAAGAACGAGAAAAGTGACAAGAATGAGAAAAGCGACAAGAATGAGAAAAGCGACAAGAACGAGAAAAGTGACAAGAATGAGAAAAGCGACAAGAATGAGAAAAGCGACAAGAACGAGAAAAGTGACAAGAATGAGAAAGGCGAGAAGAATGAGAAAAGTGACATAAATGAAAAGAACGACAATACGGGAAGAACCTCTGAAGTTGTTCACAAATGAATGGTTTCTTAGTACAACAATTAATGCAATTTTTATATTACATAGCTTCTTTTCAGAGATACCTCGTAAACTTCCATCACATTCGTTGGTGACGAAATATTCATAAATTGTACTTTTGAACGTTTATTTATGTATTTTCAAAACACGGGTCAAATATCAAATGGATTTTAGGGTTAAGTTTTTTCCTCGTTCAATTATTTATCACGTAATACTTGAAAGTACAGAATTCTTAATAGCAGATTAGTTGGAATATAAAAGAAACATAAGAAATATGGATGTGTATCACATTCCTTTACCTTCATAATTCTTGTATTCTCATATATTCAAAAAGTTTTTTGTTGTTGCAATTTTCTTTTTCCGCCTGTACTGAAAACTGAAATTAATTACGAATACTCTTAAAACTACTAAACAATTTTTAATTTGGAAATTTTAATGGTTATATTTGAAATCATGGGTGGAAAGTCTATGGGGAAAAACATGTGTCACTATCTGTGCGTGGAATTGTGCCATAATTGTTCAGTAGCAATACATAAAACATTTAATAATTTCATAAGCTCCGTTAAGTCAAGATTTAAAAGGAAGACCAACTTCAAAATTTACAAAAAGTACAATTTGTACTATTCTTGAGATTTTTCATCCCAAGATCCAAGTGGTAGTTTTCTAGCGCTGAGAACCGAAATATTGTAGTTTGAGTACCAGTGTTGCATTGTTTGAATTGATTTCCTTATCCAACTACACTTATTTTGTTTAATGTAGTTATTTGGATTCTAATAAGTATTTTTAAAAATACCTAAACGTAAATTGAAATTTATTGATTGTATTGTTTGATATTTACTCAAACAGTTAAATTATGTGCTCCAATTTCGTTTTCGTTTCAACAAGGGTATACTTATCTATGTTTGGGACTCCTTTGGAGTTCTTATTGAAAAATGCTTTTTAAAACAATGTAAAATACAACTTCGAAAATTACTTCTAACAAGCTCAAAACTAAACCAAGAAAATTAAATTTGTGAATTTGAATACATTAATATAGCAGACAAGAATACTTATTATATTCTTAAGTTTCAAACAAGGCACCATTGCATAAAATCCACCAACTTAGCGAACATTTTTTCGCTTCCCATCATTTTAATCTTCGTTTATTAACTTCCCCAAAGCGGACATATTTCAACAGCGGACAAATTTTACGATCCCGTTGTCCTTTATAAAGAAGTTCCACTGTATATATTCTAAAATGACTTGAAATAAAATAAATTTATTTTTTAAAAAAATTCTTTAATAGTTAAATTCCATATATAAACAATAAATAATCAGGATGCCAATATTCTAAAAAGTTAAATATTGAACAAATCTGTAGCAGGGTCAAAATTATCAGGGTAAGTGTTGTCATTGTATTCCCTAGTCGGAGCTCCCCAATCTTCTTCTTCATATGCAGACATGTTTTCAAGTCCTTCACCTCCGTACTCTCCATATTCGCCAGGGAATTCAGTTTTACGAAGATCTTCTGGGTGGGGTTTACAATAAAAGCGATACCATATGTTTTGTGTGTATATTTCCCCGGGCATCAAAGTATAACTCGGAAGGTACCGCTGTGAAATGAAAACAAATTTGTCATAGAGATGGAATACCTAGATAGATTGTCTATGTGTACTAATAAAAGTGAATTATTTGGAATGTCTGTCGCATGGAATTTGGAAGAAGTAATCCATAAAATTATTTGAAATTTCTAAGAAATATAATTATTATTGCAATCAAAATGCGAAGTATGGTTAATACTGATGGATTACAATTTTGGTTGCTAATAAGTAAATGTGAATCTTCACACGCATGATTGTTGATTAAGAAGCTGACTAATGTGTCCGACAGAGTTCAATTGCGTTACGTTATGCGGACAATACACAGAACATATACTCTATACGACTGGATCGAAAAAGTACAATTATATACAGGCTGTGAAGAACATGTTTCAAGCACATAACCTAAAAGTGAAATGAAAACCTAAAAATTCAAAGGTTTTAACAACGTGCTTTGTTTATTAAGCTTTCTGTGTAAAATGCAATTTCTTTCTGCGTGAATTTTGAAATAATTCGTAATTAAGTGCATACTAACATACAATATTGAAAATTGTAAGAATTTGTATAGGTGTCCTTCGTTGTATTTAATTTTTGAAGTTAACAAAAGTGAAAATTTAATAATACGAAAGTAGAAAGAATGGAAACTACCATTTTTAGAATATTCTATTTAAGATATTATTACATTATTAAGAATATTATATAAGAACCCCGGACAACGCCGGGCAAAATGAGCTAAAAATCCACACCTATAGACAGGTTTTTATACACTCTGTGGGGTAAAATATAACAATTCTCAGTACGTTTTTTTAAAACTGGGGTTTTAGGGCTCGCCATCAATGAGATCATTAGAGCCCTTAGAATGTTGTAACTTTTTGGTATGTTTTCTTCAAATTGTCCCACAACAGGCCGCGAAGGTACCCAAGGGTTCACGGAAGGTAGAGCTCCGCAATTACTTGACCTCAACACTAGGAGGAGGAGATGTAGCCAGGATCTCGCTCCGGTCAGTTTGACCCCAGGATAGACCCGCTACTCATTTTACAGCAGAGTGAGGAGACAGACTGGATGTTGAGGTGTGATCAAAAATCTCCAACCCAACGGGGATCGAACCCCTGCCATTCCATTCATCCAGCGCTCTACCCAATGAACCACGCTGACTCCTGTATGTTTGCTTAAAGATGCAAATAAATATTTTCAAATAATTTTGTTTTATTTGTGAATTCTTTTAAAATCTTGAATGGCTAGTAATGATTGTTTTGTTTCTTTTCAAATTTCGGGCAACACCGGGTAGCTCTGCTTGTTTTAAAAACTAATAACTATAGTGAATGTTTATTAATTACAGAAGCCGGTACTCCTGAATTGACAACAGAAAATAAGTCAAAGGTTCTTATGTTTACAAACTAATACACTGTCAACATTATTGTCCGATCTACTCAGTACATTAGGTTTTCTCTTCACCATATTTAAAATAACTTATATATCCATGCTAATCATACACATAATCAAAGGATTATTAACCATGTAACAACAAGGAAAAAATTGAGCTCCATAATAAGTATGATACTCTTTATAACCTGTCGAGAGAGAGAGTGATAATGTGGAAAGCATATGGAAGAGTGTGAAGGATGGCCTCCTGGATTAGAGTGAAAGAGTGATTGGATTCAGGAAGAAATAGCAAAAAGACTGGATGACAAATGATACATGGGAAAAATTGAACAGAGGAAAAATATTAAGCAACAAATTAACTTCTGTAAAACACGAGGGAGGAAAAACGAATTAATGCAGGAATATAATGCAAAAGACAAGGAAGTTAAACGCAGTTCTTGCAGAGATAAAAGAGGATGGATAAACGAAATGCAAAGCAGAAGCTGCAAGCAAAAGGAGATATAAAGGAATTACACCATATCACACGGATATTATCAGGTAGGAGGAATCAGAAAACTAGTCATGTCTGCAGTAAAGAAGGAAAGCTTGTAACAACAGAAGGTGATAAGATGCAAAGATGGGAAGATTTCTATCGAGAAACACTGAATCGAGACGCAAGATGATGCGGAACAGTTACCTGAAAATGAATATGAGGAAGGGATGCATCAGCAGATTGACATAAGTGAGGCAGCGCTAACCCTTCCTGAAATTATAACAGCCCTTAAACAAACAATCAGTATCAGGTAAAGATGGTATTTACCCTGAAATTCTCACTGCAAATGTAAATACAACAGGACAGTTGCTGCTAGAACTGTTTTAGAAGTTGTGGGAAGAAGGAAAGGTCCACAAGACCGGATTTATGGTCAAAATACCAAAAAAAGGTGATCGAACAATATGCAATAATTGGAGGGATATTTCTCTGTTATCGGTAACGGGTAAGGTCTTTTCTCATGTATAATTCTCAACAGAATGGAACTGGCGTTGGATAAAAGAATAAGGAAACAACAGGCTGCCTTTAGACATAATCGTAGCTGTATAGACCAAATTAACACGGTTCACCTTATTATTGAACAGACTGTAGAGTGGAATAGTACTCTATATTTAACCTTCATACTTTGAAAAAGCATATGATTCCTTTGCGACATAAAACCATTTGGCAAATACTAGGAAAGTATGGTGTACCTCAAAAGATAATAAATATCATCAAAGATGTGTATAAGGATTATAGTTGCCAAATAATACACAATGGGAAATTGTCTAACCCAATACCAGTAACAAATGGCGTAAGACAGGGTTGTATTCTATCACCATTGTTATTCTTGCTGGTAGAGGATGACATGAGATGAGTTACTGGTGAGAAAAAACGTGGCCTTCGCTAAAACCCTGTAAAGTATTGGAGGATTTGTATTATGCAGACGACATCTACTTGTTGGCCATGAGATATATCGATGCACCTGCAACGCGAATCTGCAATCGCCGGTTTAAAAATAAATACCATCGAAACAAAAAATATTCGTATTAAGCCTAAGACTCAAAAGTCATTAAAGATTGAGGATCAAGAGCTTGAACGTGTGAACACCTTTGTTTACCTTGGAAGCATTGTTACTGATACAGGTGGAACCCCGGAAGACGTTAAAAATAGAATCTCTAAAGCAAATGTCGCTTTTATTCAGCTCAATCCTATATGGAGAACTAAGTTCATATCAACAAGGACCAAATTAAACATCTTCAAGACAAACGTTAAAGAAGTGCTCTTATATGGGATATGAGACATGGCTGGCCGATTAGTCTATAAGTCATAAACTTCAAACATTCGTCAATAGATGCCTCAGGAAAATTTTCAGGATATTTTGGCCGTTAAAAATACGAAATGATGCCTTGTTGGAACTCGCGGGCGAGGAACCAATAGAGAAACAAATCCAAAAACGTAAATGGAAGTGGATTGGCCATACTCTTCGAAAACTAGCGGACAACAACGAGAGACAGGCACTCGAATTGAATCCGCAAGGTCAGCGAAGAGTGGGACGTCCAAGAGGATCATGGCGAAGAACTGATCAAAAGGAGGTGGAAAGCTACGGGAAGTCAAGGAACGAAATTAAACCTATGGCGGCGAATCGTGTCAGATAGAAGAAATTTACTGAAGCTCTATGCTCCATACACGAGTGAAAGGATTGAAGAATAAGAACAGTAAGGAAAAGTATATTGTAGCGAAAACACATAACGTGCAAAAATCTTCGAAACTTTTGCATCACAAAAACTGTAGACACAAATATATGTTTTAAACAAATACCAAGAACTTGAAACTAATGTATTCTTTACAACTAATAATAAATCCGTTGAAGGACTAAATGATGGAAAATTTGTCACACCAGTACAAGCTTTGTGAATCAAATAAAACATATAACACAGAAAACATAAAGCAAAGAACTTCAACGTAGAGAGAGGCTAGTCAGCAATAAATCTCATTGCATAACCTGTAGTACTAAGTGAGAACTAGGAAAATGAAGACATACAATTGGCAATATGTTCGCTAATGCTAATTTAATACTATTTTTGTAATCATTTCCAAATAATCGTGCTGTTTTTTTGGAATATTACATTACATTTTATACATATTACATTACATTACTGTTTTTGACAATAAATTTATTATTATTATCATTAAAATGTTTTTCAGTGTCTTCCAACTATATGCATTGTTTATTAGTTTCCGAGTGCTGAAGATATTATGTTTACCCATCATAAAAATTCAATTTTTGTATACGGTAGATGACAGCAAAAAATAACTGTTTTTGCCTTTTGAGGGGTTACGAGTCATCTCTGCGTCAAAGTGATCTGACAATTACGAGCACGAAAGGTGGTTCTAAATATCGATGATAAAAATCTCTCAGACGTATCAGCATAAGAACTGAGCACACATACAGTCCAGAAAGAAAACTATGTTTGAGACAGTCAGTATATTATATATATATATATATATATATATATATATATATATATATATATATATATATATATATATATATATATATATATA
>NNCF01131748.1:62885-76297 GCA_002313205.1 Laupala kohalensis | reverse complement strand
ATATATATAACATTAGAAAACACAGTAAATAATATATTTTACATTTAAAAATAAAAATCTGAACTAGTTAGTATAATGTTATTATTTTGCATCAATAAATTTAAAGAAATCGTCCAACGTTAAAATAAGTATAAATGAGAATTTTAAAATCAGCAAAGAAATGAGTTTCATTTAGGTTTGGAATGTATATAGAAGAGTTTTCAATTAATTTATTATTAGCACTTTGATATTTTGCAAAGAAACTTATAATTAAACGCTTGTTTCTCTCTTATTAATACGAAAATATCAAATAATGTATTTTCAGATGTACAGAAACATTAAGGAAAAAGCAATAGAAATGGTACATTCTTTCTCCTTTATGGGCAAAGAAGGATAATGAGCAATAAGCGCGTACTTTGCTTGAACAATGAAGTAATTAGCAACCACATTCAATGGAACGAGGTGAGCAAATGAGAGAACGAGGTGTTGACAAAATGTCACAAATTTAATTTGTGCCAGCATTCAAGTCATCGACATTCCTCTCAACAACCTCATTTCACCTACATAATTAACAGGATCTTCGGAGTAATTTCTGTTTGTTTTAAATCTTCACGTTACTTCATTGATCCTGGTCGAACAAGTATATTAAACTTGTAACACTTTATAAAGTTATTTCCATGAACATAAAATTTTGAAACTATTTATACGAACCATTATGATTCTGTGATTAGAGCATTGCCGGGTAAACGGTTTAAATCCCTGCGTAGACTTTGATTTTTACATATACCTCACTGTCCAGTGACTCCCAGGTCCTCTCCGACTTCTGTAACCTGACCTATCCCGGGGGCAAATCGGTCGGGATGCAACACATACTACTTATATACCTGGGAACGTGATCCTCAAACTCTACCTCCAGTGAACCCCCAAAGTTTTGGTTTGTTAATGGGGACAGTTTGAACCTCAATACAACAAAAATAATAATAGATGCACATATTTCTTCCGTGTACCCTTCACGTGGAGAAGATATGTGATAACTTTCTGACAGATGAAAATGGCGACGAGCCGGGAATCGAACCCGGGACTCCTGCTTTGATCGCAGAGGTGTTAACTATTACACCAGGACCTTCAGGTCAGGTGGTGTAGTGGTAACACCCTGCGATCAAAGCAGCAGTCCTGGGTTCGATTCCCGGCTCGTCATTTTCAACTGACCGAAAGTTATCAACGATAGATGCAGTTTGCGGAGTTCGTATAATAGTTATCTTCACCCATTTAACTTAATGTTTGCATACTATTCATTTGGCAATTTCAGAATAACCAACAATTGAAGACTATTATTTGTAAATTTGTCACTTGCGTGATCCAGAGTATCCGGAAAATGCATTGGTTGAATAAGAATGCCTCCATGGCGCCAGTAGAACGTTCCGTTGCGGCCAGGAACTATCTTCCGTGGAGCAGGAACTGGCAACGGGAGTGGGGGATAATCCTCAACCGTTTTTCCAGGTAACTGTTTCATAAAGAAAGAATTGAGTGGCAGCGTTTTATTTATAATTGAATTAAACTAGGAATAGGTCTGCCTCTCGGTCAATGGACAACGGTAGCTTAAGGTTCGACAGGGGCAGTGCCTATCAAATTGAAGAAAATGTAGGGGTGGATTTTTGAAACATGTATTTTTTTATTTCAATACAGTGCTTTAGAAAATTGTAAAGAAAATGTCAAAGATTGTAAAGAATTTAAATGGACTCCATAGTTTTTGAAATTTTCTATTTAATTCTTATATGGTGGATTCTCTGCATATATTGACCTATCATAAACTTGTCTGACATATATTAATTTATTTTCATTGTAATAAAGATTTGTAAAGGCCATTATATAATTATACATTTCATGAAACATGGCTGGCACATTAGTTGAAACTAATGCTAATTACAACTAATTTTGCAAGTAACAACTAATTTTGACAATAACGATCGGAGGAATTATTTTTCCCTAGTTGGGAATAAACATAAAGAAATAGAAGTGGGGCAAGAAAGTAAAAAAAGGGTAGATTCTCTGGATTCCCACCGTTAATTCGAAATCTGGTCACGGGTTTTCCGCCTAGTGACAAGTGGTTGTCATAGTAACGGCTCAGCGTTGACACATTTCCCGCATCGGTCTGTCGCGAGTGGCAGTGAGTGCGACAGAGTGTCAGACAACGAAGTGGTAATACCGTACTTTATCCTGATCCACACAGCACCACCCGTCAGTTCCATTCCTAATTTATTTCTACTCTAGTTTCAAGACCTTTAAATGTGTTTATTTTAGTTTTGGGACTAACAAGACTACGTAAGCGATTTCGACTTCGGCAAGAAGAGAAGGTTGTCTATAAGAACAATGAAATTAGTCTCTTTAAGGTTACGTGTAAATAGTTTCAAAATGAGAAGGATTATTTTCATCTAAAAAATATTCATTGTTATATTATAAAAATTGAAAATTGAAACCCTATGATTAAAATTATTTAATTTAAATTGCTTGCTCTGTATTTTCCTCTGTTGAGCTCTAATTATTAATTTCTAAGATTAATTAATAATCTAGTGCTTCTGTAACTTGCTTTCCCCAACTGTTGGTTTCCTGTGATCACCATCACTACTTCAGGAATGTCACAGGCGCAATATATACAACATAACCAGTTTTTCTGTGCCAATATAAATAACATTGAATATAACAACCTTTTTGAAATAAATCACTTTTTGAGAGAAATAGTAGGTTTACATGTAATTGAGAAAAATTACAGTGCTTATCGAATATTTGACAAATTGGTCATTACAACATACTCATGTAGCGATAAAGCAAACATACTAAGCCCGAAATTTCATCACTTTTTGAATTTATTATTAAATACGAATTTCATGAATTTCTAAATGTCGTTTGGATATTCTAACTGTTGACGTTCTGCTGACAGAATTCTGAGATGATAATATCATAAGAACGAATTTTCGATTTCCAAGTAGTACCTAGCTTGACTTGCCTGGTCCAGAGTTTCAACCAGTCAAGCCATCCTTCTTCAACCCAAAATTGTCTTCAATCGAAAGTGATATTCAGAACTAATGATATTACTCAACGGTATAACATCAACTATGCTTAAGGAGATAAAATTATCTAACAAAGTGCTATCGACAGCGGTGGTCAAGTGGTAGCATCTTCACGTCCATCATATCGCTGAGTTGGGTTCAAACACAACTAGGCAGAACTAGGAGAGATTTGCAGCTGAAGTTTCCCTCACCTATTCCAGAAAAATGTCGGTTTGGTACCATAATATCCCTTACATCTCAACATTTATTCTTCTCAATTCCCACACCCAAGTAGCGGTTAGGTGAACGATTAGACGTCATAGTCTGAATCTCGCCATACAACAATAAACGAATCAATCGCGAAAATTGGCGGAGTTGGTGTACGAATAAATGTGCGTCCTTAAATCAAAATGAGGTCTATCTACCTTCATAAACCAGCGGTCCGGCTGAGGATCCGGACTGAGAGGTGAAGCGCGATACGTAATAACGTTGGGAGGATCTGGTTTTGGCCGCTCCAAGAACTCCGGCCAGCAGCGCCGTCTTTTCGCCTGGCAACAGACAAAACGTACTCTTCAACATCACACTCCTCTTAGATTAGTGAGGTGGTATTTCCTGTCTGTAAGGGTTTTTATTCAACTTTCCAAAATGATGTAGCACCTTATAAGAGCAAACGTGAAGTGCAGTGTAGTGAGGTGATTGGAATCAAAGGGTATAGAAAATGCTCAGAGTGAATAGTAGTAGTGAAGTGTGCATGATTGTTCACAGCAACCCTGTTTTGGTTTTATTTTTTATAGTTATTAATTTCTTTTAATTATATTGTACCACTTTTGTATTAAGGGTACAGGAGGAGCAATGATATATGTGTGTATGTTGAGCATGTTTGTACGTATGAGTGTATTTCTGTATCTGTTTGTAAGCGAAAATGTGTTTGTGTCTGTATGTGAATATACACACATGTGGGTCTCAAGTAAATAGTTAATTTCTTAAATCTAATTTCTTTCTAGTTGTAACGATATGTACTAATTTTCTAACAATTTAATACCTTATGTGTGTATTTTGTATATATTGGGGCGATGGTTTATTTTTTAACGTGTTATTATTGTATTATGTATACTTTTATTATGTCTTTTTTATATCTGCCACGAGCATTGCTCACTTGTAGATTAATAAATTATTATTTTTTATTATCTTGACGGCCACCAATGACTTCTACCATACATTCATTTTGTGGTAAAATCACACAGTCATACTACATTAACAAATCGAGTTGGCAAAATTAACCAATCGAATCGATTCCGTACTGTGTGCGGTAAGTGAAAATAATAGAGAAAAATAGCTTACTCACAAATTTCATGTTTGAATCTAATGCGATACATTTATGGGAGGGTTAATTTATTTTATTGTAATTCACATTCAAATAAATCACATTTACGACCCGTTAATAACTAATAAATCAAGTAAAAAGTTGCCTAAGCTCGGTCCATAAATATTTTGCGACTCATACAATGAGACCCATGACATTCAGGAGCCCCGGGAACTCCACTAATACAGTATTTGTCTTGAAAACCTATCGATTGGACACAACTCGTCAACGTCAGCTCGGCTATACGATTTTTCTATAAAAAATGTACTGTGACAAAATGAAAAATCTCAAAAACTTTTTCAGTAAAGTATAAGAACACGAGATAAAATTTAAACCGACTAAATAATTTATTGTCAAAACATCAGATGAAACTTCGTATGACAAAACTTGGAAGACAATAACTACTTCACTCTCCGGAAACAAACGAAAAATCATTCCATCATTTTCAAAGAAATAAAAATAATTGTATGTATAATTCTTATTTATATGGAGAACAATGAAACGTGTATTTTTACAAAGTCAATGATAAATGTCATATCATTAAGTAAATGCGTTGAGCTATGTACTTATCTTACAAGGAGAATATTCTCAAGTATTTAATTCATAGGAACGTGTGCGTCCCTTAGAATTTTCACACGAAAAAAATGTGAATAATTAAAATAAATACCTCGCAAAAATGAAAACATTTTGTCAGTTCATGCTGGTATGGAATTCTGGTAAAAACTAGTAATAAAAAAGCAAGAAAAAATCTTGTAAGGTTTTTCGAGTGATTTAGTTTATTATTAATAGTCAATATTTCAGCAAGGTATTCACTGAATCCCTCGCTTAAGAGTTCAGAAGAATACGATATTCAATTAATGAAACATAGCAATGTTATATATACAGTAAACCTCTTAAGTCCTGGAGTTTACTATCTTCGGCAATGACCTACAATTTAAACGATCGCTGTTTTTACTTAATTTTATGTTGCCGTAATATGTGACCGTTATCTCCATAGCAACCGATGATTAGTGGATGTTAGTTTTTGATTTACAGTGGCTACTTAAAAAAGGGCTCTAAATCGTTTTATTTTTTTTGCTTGTTTGTATTTTAAATGATGAATAAACATATAATATAAATCTTGTTCGTTCATAGTCAAATCTCATTTTCAGAATAGAACCTCTATAGTCCGGAAAAATTCCTAAGGTGCAGTGCACACTGATGAAACGCGTTTCATAAAACCCCACATCTTGTAATATAATTTTCTTTCTGAAAATCAATAAAAATTGAATGCCAAGAGTTTTCTACGAACTACAACAAATTTTTAGCGGACCATCGAAGGTCTACAAAGTACCGATTGGCGATCGGTGAATTACTCCAAGAAAAAATTCCCTCCACTCTCTAGGATTCTTATCACGGATACTTCTCCATTGCTTTTTCTAGTTTTAATTGAGCTGAATTCTAGCTTCCGAACTTCATGTCTAGCTTTATTTGAACTCGTCATTTCTCACTAAAATCAAATAGAATCGTCGTCTTGCAAGAAAAATGTTTCCATTAAATCATGTTTTCACGTTTCTTGAAACACATTTCATGAAACGAGCGTAGCATGAAATCAGTGTGCACGTCTCAATGTACTTAAATGCGTTTCGTTTCATGAAGGGGATTTTATCGGTGTGCATTGTGCCTAAACTTCAGGTGCCGAGTCAAAGTGCCTGTAATATGATATAATGTTATAATGATCAAGATATATTTCGTTGCTTGCCGTGTCTGGCATCGGATGTTGGGTGAGGTCGCCGGGTTTCGGCGGCAACCAACGCATCGAGTCCACACGCACACACGGCAGATCTGAACGCACTTCCAGGCAGCGTCCCGAACGCTCGTGGTGCAACCTACACGTCCAAACACGAGTTCTCATTTCGAGTCGTTCTTTAAGGATATTACATAATGATACACATAAAATACAAAAGAAACGCTGCGCAATTACCTCCAAAAATCATTTACAATATTCGACTGAGCGGTTGTTCGTTCCTTATTCGAATATAGAATTACATTTCTCTCTGTCGTACAAGAATTAGTGACTTCAACAGTATTCACAAACAAAGAACACGAAAAGACAATCTTTTAATACAAAATTTGCTTTGAATCTAACTACTAAAACAGTAAATCTGATGGACCTCATAATTTAATAATCCATTATGAGGCCACGTACGAAACAGGTGAAATGCCCAATATATGGGTTTTGGTAGTTATTGATTGATAAATGAGCCGAAGTGTTATAATGGTGACTACCAATCCACTATGATAATTATGTCTGAGTGCTTTAGATGAGATAAGAGTTTTATAGAAGTACGCTCACCTGGCCACGAAGTGCGGACCATGCTCGATGGCCTCCGTGTACGCCATGGTGTGTCGGAAGCCACCGAGTGGTACCAGCGGATGCGCTTTCTTCAAAAGATGGCGCGTGCGGAAGTCCAACGGTGTATTTTCAACCAGAGTGAGATCTATGACAGATGAAGCTTTTACTCCAGATGATCACTCAATCCTCATGTGATACTCATACAAGGAAAGCGTGAGTTCGTCAGAGTTTATGATATATTCAAGTAACTTTCTCTAAATGAGTAACATCATTTTGCTATACTTCCAGATTGCGAACAGATGGCCAGTTTGAACGATCTCGAAATTAATTTCGACACCCTCAGCAGCTTATGTTAAGGCGATTTGATTGGGATTTTAATGTGGTTCACGGTGATCAAGATCATGCCGCTGAAATGTAACCGGTGGTTAAATAAACTGATAATGAACTAACTTACTCTCCGGAAGCAAGCAAGGGACCATCCCGTCAATTCCGATCAAGGGCCCTAAGGCAGAGGTATGTTCTTGTTTTATGAGAATCTATCGACGGTGAACAGTTTTGTTTATTTCACAAACAAATTTAGACCTACATCACTCACATTAACTTATCAACAATAATTAATAAAATATAATTTATTGATCATTGACTACCAAAAATGATTCTGTGCCGAAAAAATGCCAAAATAGTTGCATTTACCGTTTTGCTAGGGATAACATTTTAAATTTGAAACTATCATTCACGTATTATCACTGGAGGTCGCTCGGGTCCGGAGCGAACATCCCCCCCCCCCACTCCCCGGTCCCACAAATTTGGAAACGAAGATGATCAGGATTTGGATTTCTCTTAATGAGCTACATTCATCTTAATTTTTTATCTTACTAATCAATAAAACTGAGTTTTCTCATGAGTTTTGTACACCAGGTTAATTTGTTGCAAACTTTTAAAGTATAAGAAAATATAATTTACTTGAACACACCGTTCAGAAACTTGATTACCGATTACATTCTTCGGATGTTATGTTATCGGAATAATCCTGGAGCTAAAATGTAAAGCTTTCAAAGAGAATATGTTGTTACAAGTTCCGTTACCGGTGATTTCCACACATAAAGGTGAAACATTGCCAAGACGCAGCTATACAAGATTGTGTTTATTCACGAGGAAGATGAGAATGGATTTATGAAAGCATTTAACAAAAAAATAAAACTAAACAAATATCGACATTACGATTCACTAAGCAAACAATATTCATAATCGCAACACCGAAGAGTGAAATTTTGATTTTACTAATTTCTTCAGTTACCTGTAAGTGCTTACCATGTGTACGACGTATTCGTGATGTTATAAACGGTGTTTGATGATGATTTTGTAAGTTCTCTTAAATATTAGGATCTCACCTGTAGGATACTCGTTTTCATCCACTAAAAAGTACTTGGTGGCGTTGATAGCCAAATTGTGTTCCATTAGTCCTTTTGCTGCAGACCCCTGGAAAAATAACACGATATGTTCAAAATAAAGTATGAATAACTCTCAAAATATAGAAGATGATATACCACTAATAAGAATAAACTATAAATACAATTAAGAATATCTTCATATTACGATGCAAAATATTTATTAACTTACTAGCTGAATACCCACATCTTTGCTCACGTGAATTCCGTAATATGTCTCCAGCTTTAATCTTTATCATAGGGGTGATACCATTCATCACAGCGACACCGAAAATCCTGAACTCGTCACACCCTTACCTGAGGTGCGACAATTTTCATATGTCATACACTTCCCTAAGGTGCTGGGGTTCATAAGGCTGATCGTGGATTTAAGCAGCATCGGAAATGTCATTAATAATCTCAGTGACATATAAACACTTATATTGATAACTTTCGATTATTTTTCATGTCTACCCATTCCCATCCCTTACCAAGGAGATGCTTGGAGTGTATTAGCCCATGGGGACTGAATATAGCCTAACAGGATTAGAGGATGTTACAATCAACTCAGTAATGCTGAAAAATGTGAACTTGTTAACGATATCTATCATTTTCGATAATACATAAATAGCACCCCCAACCCTTGCGATGCAAAGGGTGTATACGGACTGATTTTGGACTTTGGGGTCTTCGAAAATGTCATTAATAATCTCATCGACCCAAGAAACTATGATCTCAACACTAGTATAAGTCTTTTCAATTATTTTTACATTTCATTCCTTAATCAAACGGAGTATATTCTCCATTGGGGGTGATCGTGGACTTTTATTGAGTGTGACTTCTCTTCTGCGATCGCAAAACGGATGTATTCAACACCAATATCGGACGTTTTTGCCACCCTTTCCCACTCCTATCCCAAGGATTCTACAGGTATAATTCTCCAATTTGGGCTAATTGTGAAATTATGAAGCATTGGGGGCGACCTTATCTATCTCAACGGCACCGATAACAATGGTTTCAAATATGTTATGGGATTTTTCCATAATTTTTACACGTTACCCTTTTTTCACCTCCTGTCAAGGGGTGCGAGGAATGTCTCACCCTTACAGTGCTTCTTGTAAGATAGTCATATGTGTATAAAGTTTGGTTGAAATTGCTTGGGACAATCAAGAGTTATGGTGGGACACACAGGATACATAGATAAAACATTTTAATTCCCATTTCACCCTCTTATGGGTGGAGTTTCGTAAAATACTTTTTTATCAGACGTCAACACATATAATTTAAATTATATATTTATAATTTATCAGACGTCAACACATATAAGTCAATATATATAATTTAATTGCATACGGTTAACCTGACAGATGTTTACTTGAACTGTGAAATTTAAGAATTTCTTATACGTAAGAGGATTTTATAGCAAATTGAATTGAGCGCTCTCAAAGCTACAATTGGCAGCAGTAGGCATGGCGTCGGTTCAGAGATGTCATACCTTAAAACTCTTGTAAAATCTAAATTACGATTAAAAGAAATTTTTTCTTTGTTAAGTGCACAAAACAAAGAACGCATTAAATTTGATGAAGTTTGATTTTTTCCTTACGCACTTAAATTGAAGTATTTCAACACTTCTATTTTTCATAACCTTTTTTGGATAATTTAAATTAACCTTAGTAGATAAGACATATGCTGCCGCGGACTCTTTTGTAGAACTCTTCGAGGCGAACAATATTGTCACTCATAGTTCTCATTTATCTCTAACCTTTTAGGCAGCGTAAGTGAATGTGGCTGATTTCCCCCGATTTCATGGACATTTATCTTCAACATCATTTTCTATCTTTCTTTCACGCATTTAAGAAATGAAACTTAGCCTATGTTCATCCTGGACATCTTAACTATCTCCTTGCCAAATTTCTTTTACGATTGGTTCTGTGGTTTAGACGTGATTAAGTAAAAAAACAGACAGACATGCTGTATGGATAAGTTATATATTAGTATGGATAAGGAATTATATTTTGAATCAAACTATAGCAAGTAAACTGATTTATACATTAAGTAATTTTACACTTCTTTATTATTTTGTTTTATTTGATTAATTCATTTATCAGTTACATTTTACTTCCAAGAGTACTTTTTGTCAAGTCAAAATAAGTTTGAAATTATAAAAATATCGGGCAGTCTTGGATATTGGCACGATTGTTCATTGAGATGTTGGGAACAAATTACTTAAACTATACTTAGTTGTCCAGGACAAACCGCGTCTCAATGGACAGAACTACCAACGTTTCGACCATCTCGCTGCGGTCTCTTCAATATCCTAAGTCGAATTGACATAAGTCGCTCTGATAAAGCAGATCTTTACCCCATCCTACCTTTAGGGTTTTTTATACGCACTACATCTCTCCTTCCGAACTGTCAAAAATAAATAGTGAATTGACAAATAAAGCACGTCTATTCAAATATAGTTAGGAGAAACAGTAAATTCATTTTTTTAAAGAATGGAGATTGAATATTTGATTGTCATTTGCAAGTTTCAAGATTGTCGAAGAAAAGGAATGCTGGAGTTAGGACTTATTGCAATAAGGATGCAACTTTCACAATGTCTGGCCTCAGCTTTTGAACGAACAATCTAAAGCATGTTTTTGCTATTTCTAGTTAGGTGTCAACAGAAGGTTGACATTGATAATAATTATTTATAAACAAAACATAATTTGGTTTGACAATAAACGGAAACGAAAAAAAATCAAAGTAAAGTGTAATGATAAACGTAGGCTTCCGCGGCCGGAGTCAGTACGAATTGCAGAGTACGACAGCGACTTAGGTCTGTACGACTCTGACATTGCCCTGAAGATGGCCACAACATGATTGCCGAAACGTTGGTAGTTTCATTTACTAAGACGCGGTTTGTCCCGGACATAAAGTGTAATGAATTCGTTTTTGCACCATTAAATCTCTTTGTTGATGAACTTTTTCTTCCTCGTTTATGTTTCAAGCCTTGACCCAGTGTGACGTGATGTGTGTGCAGGTAACTAGTCGAACAACTTCTTTGAGAAGAGATTGGGGATGGAGATATATATCGCGTAAGTAATGCAGCGAGCAACCTTCCAGATGCTGAAACTTCGTGGGTAAAACTAATATGCTCGAACATAAATCATCGGATATTTTTATCTTTTCAAAAAAATAGTATGAGAGCTGAAAACTAGCAATTTTTGCTTCTTGTTTTGATGTGATGTGGGTGGTAATTGCACCTTGTTAGTCATAAATACTCGTATATGTTAATCACACGAATTATACCGAAAAACTATAATAGCCATGTGTAATTTTGAAATTGAAAGGGAATTCCGATGTTTTTGTTTGAATGCAAGTATGGCGCGAGTATTTTCTATCAATGTCCCCAAGACATTTTCGCCATAAAATCGCAACGTACTTCACCTTCAGTTTTCAGGCGTTTTTCCCTATGTATGGCCTGGGTTACTATTTTTTCCAATAATTTCTTTTTGATATTAAAATTTTGCATAAAAATATTTAAATTAACTTTTTCCACATAAAGCATTAATATATGACATTTTGTTTTAATATTTACAAAATTTGATGGAGTACGATAAAAAAAATTCAATGTTTTTAAAAAAATGTTCATTTCCTGAACTGAATATTGTGCATACTCGCAATGTAAAGAAAAATTTAGAGTCCATCAAAATTGTTCATTTTGATTCATTATTTAGATTTATGATACATAGAAAAACAAGAGTTGATATAAACAAAAATACGTACTTGTCGTCATAATAGGTCAGCCGTACAAAGCTTCGCGAATTGCTCAATTTACGTTGTGCCAAGTTGTTATTCGGAGCTCATGACTTTACGATTTCGGAGTCTCATGCATACGGGTATAATGGGAATGCACGTATTTTCGTAGGAATCCCTTACCTACACCAAATGCACATAAAACATTTCCACAAAATAAATCAAAAGTCTACCCTCGATATAACTGTATACATTACTCTAACATGTAAAGCTTAAAATTGCTAATGCATATTTTGATAGATCTTTATACGAAAAGATGTACATTTTCGAAAAACTTTTCTTTACGATAAAATATTTTCGTAACGATAATTCCAATGGGAAAATGCAAAAAGTTTTTTCACACAGAAAATGTTTAAACATTTTTTTTTCATTTCCCACCCATGTATTTGTGGAACAGCAAAAAACCCATACCATTTCAATTTTCTTTATTTTCATGCATGCTATCAAAATTTGTTCAACCTTTTACTCATCTTACAGTGTTTTACGCAACAAACATACATCTTATAACAAGTAGAAAGTTTTAGAATTGAAATTTTTTAAAAATTTCTTAATTTCTCTTAAAGATTTAAACTTTAGGAAGATGATGTCACTTCAATCTCTTAATCTATTTCGTGCGTTATAATAATAATTTCACATATCACTATATAATAATATCAATGTTTGGATATTGCAGTAATGTGTTATTGGCGTCATACACTTATGAAATTTTACCTCACGGCGGCGAAAGAAGTTTTACTTCAATACACACCACACACATTTTTAGAACGCTTACCCACGTACAAAACTTAATGTATGTTTATTATGACAAGGTACCTGAGATTGCCCCTAACATTGAAAGCGAATCTCTTTATCTCCGTCACAGATCGCGCGAGAGTCATTCAAATGAGGGTCGTGTATACTTTCAAGGCGAGCAGTGACGCGTCCACAGCGTCGTTCGTCACGCGAATGCACTCACGTGTCCGGCCAGATTGATGGGCAGCGTATGCGCGAGTGCAAGCGGTGTCGGGGCGGTGCACGTGGCCGACAGACGCAAGCGGAGCTCGTTGCCTTTGACGAGAGAGTAACTCGCTTGCGCCAGCACGCTGCACGGGTAGCCTTCCTCAGGCGCCTCGCTCATCAAGCTGAATACCACTTCGTTGTCTCCCTCCACGCTGGACTCCCAAACCACCTACCACACAGGACAATGCGGTCGAAATACACATATACGTACAGTTTGTTTCAGAACTCCACGTACGAAATCACATAGGAACATATTTAGTATAATATTATGTACTAAACGGTTTAAAGCATTAATATAATTAATTTAATATTGTGAACTAAATGGCTTTAATATAACCGTACTGCCAACAAAATTGTAATCCCAGAAAATACGTTTTGCTATTACTATATATATATATATATATATATATATATATATATATATATATATATATATATATATATATATATATATATATATA
>NNCF01131748.1:34696-56668 GCA_002313205.1 Laupala kohalensis | reverse complement strand
CATTTCGCATATCGAACGAGATTGTTGGACGAGCTCAGGCGGTAGCGTCCTCGCATCAAAGTTCGCTCAAAAGTTGACGCTGCTGACGCATCCATTTTGGAGGCTGCTAGCGGAAAGCTGACGGCTCTCGCGAACTATTGGGGGCTGATCTCAGGGAGGACCTCTTGGCGGCGGTTGTTGGCATCTTGAAGGTATGGTGCGGGTGGCGGTGATTGTATCGCCCGACCCCGTATTTTGCGCTTGCGCGTCCTGGCAAGGATAAAGTAAAAGTGGCACGAACTTTAAAGAACTTAGTGCCCAGAGTGACTGAAACTTTAGATGAATCCTGCCACGGATAGAGTCAGTGTTTGGATTGATAAGAAACAATTAAAGATATTTTTGTAAATCAAGTTAAATTCAGTGAAATTTGAGTATCAATTTTCTTTGTGTCTTTTTGGGGGAAGATCTAATTGTGGTTTAATAATAATCATGTCGCTTTGGCATTGATCTAATAAGTCAAAGGTTGTAATTTGTGCTGTATCTTTTGTNCAGTCATTAAAATAGCTTTATTAATGGATTTATTTGCCTTGCGTTTTCCTTAATTGGAACCTTTGCATGGTCCTTTTTCCTTCAGATACAAATCGAACCCTTTTTATTATTGTGGACCCCTGAGAAGAGCTAGCCGGGGCATTCACTTGTAACTATTCAAAATTATTTTCTCATTATTAATTATTAACTTTTAAACCCCGTTCTGCCACATTATAGAGTTGTTTTAGCACAATCACGAAATCTATTGTTAGTTGTCTGGTTGCGTTAGGTTATCACAGTTTCTAACTAATGTAGCTTTTCTCACTTCCTTGGGCATCAAACTCATGACTGGCGGAACAGGTACGGAAGCGATGTTGCTCGTACCACAGCTCGGGACAGAATGAAAGTAGTAATCAGAATCAACAACTTTTAGTTGCCATGTAATTCAAGACAATAACATAGGTCTCCTGTATGGAAGATATTTAGGAGGCTTGCCTTGACTATTAACCAGATGTTATATGATGTAGCAATGTCTGATACAGACCTATCGTGAGAAGGTCTGTATCGTATAAGGAATTGGTGAGTGTCTGTTCAAACGGACGTATTTCCAACGTAAGCATTTTTTATTCAGGAAAGGAAAAAAACAATGTAATTTAGTCGTATGAATTCTTCCAATTATTTATAAAAAATGTTTGTTTATAAATCCGTAGCATATCCAATTTAATTTGCTATGACAGATCTTTTTTATTATGTTAATCTTTCACAGACACAGTACATCTTTATCTCAGTGACATTCGGTGAAAAAATTAATTCCCCGTGCTTGTAACGAAAAGTCAAAGCATTTAAATTAGGATAATGAACAAAGGAAAATACAAATTAATTTCGTTCTTCATAAATACCAGGTTTGAGAACAGTTTTGGAAGAAATTGAATTAAATATGAATGAAAGGTAGGGACAGTTAATGTGATGTTATACACAACGAAATATTACCTTTGTAGCTCACATTTTTCCATCTTACAATTCTCGCATAATCCAAGTTCATGGAGATAAAACAGCACTGATACATAGATTTTGTCTCGAAGATGTCGGTGTTCGGGATACTTAAATCAACGTAAAGAACCGTGTACTTTAGCTTCTTAAAGATCCATTCTTAAAGATTTACATATCCACTCAAATATTTATTGAAGATTTCCCATTTTCATCGTATCTTTCAAGAATGAAAGGAAAGAAAAGTCCTGGAACCAATTCACATATGTTAAAAAGAGTCCTCTTAAAAAACTGAATAAGTTTTAACATTCACTTTAGCTTCACCACGGAATATTTAAATGCACGCTAAAAATTAAATTCAAAAAAAATCTTAAAACAAAATAAATTGGCCCAATCTATACGAAAGAATAGATAATAATAACTTTTAATAAATTTATTGTCAAAAAAAAACAGTACAAACTGCGTATCACCACGTGGAGGACAATAAACTAATTTACTCTCCGGAAGCAAGCAAGGGATCATCCCATCAATTCCGATCAACGGCCCTAAGGCAAAGGCGGATTCAAAAATTTCAGCAAAAATTCCTAGATAAGATGAAAAGTTAGCTGTGAGTTATAATACTAATAAAATGTCAATATGTTTGTAATTCAACGCCAAAAATTTACATGTACAAATTATTATCGAACTATAGATTACTCTGAGTATAGTGCTTAAAAATCATAAGAGTTGAAATAACACTAAATTCACGATTTATTGTTACAATAAATACGCCCCTAGACAAAGCCTAGAGAACCTGTATAAGAAATCCGCCTCTACCCGAAGGAAAACCGGAGAAAAACCCGAGCCAGGATGGCGCTACAGAATTAACGTACACAACTGCGCCAAAGTTGAGTACACATAAAACTATATTAATATGAATCATAAGACACAACAATCATGCAAGAAAATAGTTTTTGAAATTGTTATAAGTTATATAAAAAGTACTACAGCAATGGCGTGATAAAGTACAAGACGGAATTAACTTTTATTAAAATCAATAAATTCTTTTACATTGTTGAAGTACTGGTGCAGGAGGTAGTTTTTAACCGCTGATTTGAAGAGATTCAATCTCATAATATCTTTTATATTCTTGGGCAGGGAATTATATAGAACGATTCCCGAATGATATGGTCCTTTTTGGCAAAGAGTGGTTGACACTCTAGGGCGATGAATATTATATATATTGCGAGTATTGTGTTCGTGAATGAGACTGTTTCGTATGAAGCAAGGGTGGCACTTCAGTAATTCGGTCTTAACAAACACGACCGTTTCATAAATATAAATGTAGGGAAGTGTTAAGATATTTAATTCCTTGAATACAGGTTTACAAGAGTTTCGGGGGTGAGATTTACAAATTATCTGAACTATCCACTTCTGAATTTTGAAAGTTTGATTACTTTGACCGGAATTGCCCCAGAAGGTAATGCCGAAACATAAATGGGAGTAAACGTTTGCAAAATATACGCATCGGGAAATACGTGGACTAACTACATTAACTAAGATTCGGAATGCCTAACACAATTTGCTTAATAGGGAATTAAGATTGTCAATGTGACAATTCCATTTGAGGTTCTCTTGGATATGGAGACCTAAGAATTTTGTATGCGTAACAGTTTTTAATTGTGTTCCGTTTAAAGAAAGAGAAACCTGGGGTAAATATTTTGTGATACTATTGTGAAATGACATAGACACTGTTTTATCAGCGTTCACAATGAGACGATTTACATGGAACCAAGTCGAAAGGTTAGACAAGAAAGGTTTTTGTGCGTTGGCGTGTTTACATAGTAAATAAGTGTCATCACCAAAAAGAACCATTTTGCAATCTGATGTGGATGATGACATGTCGTTCACATACAATAAAAAGAGTATAGGACCGAGAATTGATCCTTGGGGTACTTACTCCTAAGTAAGTTGCTTTGTTTCCTAAAGACAACGCTGAAGTATTTTATTTTTAGTATAGGATATTTCGACCTGTTGATATCTATCTTTTAAATAAGAAGTTAGCCATTGATGTGGAAGTCCACGAATGTCTAAAGAATGCATAAAAGGAGAATTCCGTGGAAAGGAGAATTCCGTGATCGATAACATCGAATGCTTTGGATAAGTCAAGAAAAACACCCTGAGGATTTTCTCCACGGTCTAGAGATGTGGTAACATCGTTTAAGAAGGAAAATATGGCGCTTGTAGTGGAAAAGGATTTCCTAAAACCGTGTTGATCGTCAGAGAGAATGTTATTTTTTGATAAAAAATCTAGAAGACGCTTATAGAACAATTTTTCTAGGATTTTTGAGAAAGTGGTTAGTAGAAATATTGGTCGGTAATTTCCAATATTAAATTTGTTTCATTTCTTATGTAAAGATTTCACTTTAGCTCTCTTAAATATGTTAGGAAACACCCCTTCCGATAAAGAACTATTAAAAATATTTATGGGTGGATTTAATATAGCGTGGGACGAAAATTTAACAATAAACTCGGGTATATCATCTAGGCCTGTTGAAAATTTGTTTTTTAATGAGCTGATGATTCTCATGACTTCTCTGGCGATAGTTTCGGAAGTGAACATAGAATTGGGTTCGTGGGTGGATATAATTGGAGGACATTGATTTGGACATATTGAGTTCGTTATTTTACCTACTTCTGAGAAGTAAGAATTAAACAAATTTGCGATGTCCTGAATTTGCGATACAGATGTGATATTTCATTCACCCGAAAATTCATGTTCCCGTCAAGACATTGCAATCAACATTTCTCCCTCGTGAATTTCGGGAATTGGTGCCGATGCACTATCAAAAAATCATCTAGTTCAAGAATTTGGCTAATAAATCAATGAGAGAACGAACCGTGAGGGGATATTTACTAGTTCGCGGAATTGTGAGACTGATACTGGTTTTTCGTATAATAGTATTGCGGTGGCGCAGTCGTATCTAAGTTGCGATAGGAAACACGTTTGCTTTAATTACGATAATACATAAAAGACGACCCAAAACTCGTTGTAACGTGCGTACTAAACTGCTTTATTCCACTAGTTTCTCTCAGGATGAGAAAATCAAGCATTATTACAAGGACGACAACTTCTTCTAAGTATTTAAATACGAAGAAAATAAGATTTAAGTACGCCAGTATTCTAGTACAGTCTATTGAATAAAGAACGTACCTACTTGTGTACGAACAAGAATGTTGTACAGTACAATATTGTTAACAGTGGCATTGTTAGCCATTATAGTAATCAACCCTGTCTACTCAGCTCATAAATTACGTGAGTATGCCACTTACTTAAGCCACTCACACAAGAAATGAACTAACTAATATTGCGGAAAAATTAAAATCATGTAAAAGAAGATAAAGTCAAGCAAAGTCGTGCACTAAATGGTATTGACTAATTAATGCGTATTACATAATACAGTATTTAATTGTGCTTCAGACATCAACATTCACTGAAGAGCTTTCTTAAAAACTTTCTCAACCACTTCTATATTCATTCCATTGAACTGTTTTCAAGATGTATCGATAACTTGAAACGGAATAAAAAAGAAACTTCTGTACGATTTTACATGAAATGTATTCAATAATTATTGAAATTGTCTTTAAAAAATGTTATAAGTCAAATAATTCGGTTCCAGGAGAATATTTTTAATATAGATATTGGGTAATGGTGCAACATCTACAACTGTATGAAAGTCAGACACTTAATAAGGAGAATTCGGAGCAGACATTTTCGATCCATTCTGACTGATATACTTCCATTTGCTTCTGTGAACACAAGTGTTCTGTGAAATGTTTTCAAAAGTATATGAATCGAACCCGGACCTCACACGTACATATGGTTTTCGAGACGTTTGAGACAAATGGTTATTTTCTATTTACTCTCTGTATGTGTTTTACCGGGTAAATACAGTATGTCATTTCCATAAAATTAGTAATCACTCCTTAAACTCAGACACACACACACAATCATATAAGGGTAACGTAAACTGGGCAGTTACCAAATTAGCACAATAGTTACGTATGGAATTATCATATTAATGATTACACAGCAATGTAAATGAGTAAGTAAACTATGGGTTGAATCCCTTTACGAAAAATATTTTTAAAATTCATTTTGTCAAGATCATGATATGCGTGGTCATACATCGGTACTATATTAAAAATCTTTTACGATTGACTGAAAGTCATAGGACCATTTTGTGAGCCATCCGAGCGAAGCTCGGTCACCCAGATATTTTATTTTGTTAGAAGATAACATCATTTCAATCACGAAAATTTCACTCCAAAGATGCGTATCATTATGTGTATTATAACGGAGGAAAAGTTTCAGTTTCTTCATTTTCAGATAAAACCTCCAGGAAATGTTGGTTTGAAAACTGATTAAATTTCATATTTCGTAATCACATCCACTTTTATCTCTTCATGTATTACGTAACAACAATATTATTTTACCAAGGAAATAATGTGGTACAGTTCATAGCAGAAGAAGCGGTCATTTTGACAATTTCATACTCTAAGAAAATCATTATTAGACAACATCAAATCTTTAAACAGCAATCTATTTTTATATTGATATTCTTTACATCATATACTTAATTCTTATCTTTTATTCAAGAACTTTGCATTTATTTTAAAAGATATATAGACGACAATAATAAAATACATTGTAAAAAATTAAAAGGAATAAATACATGTATTATTACTCGCAGCTAACTTTTTATCTTATCTAGGAACTTTTGCTGAAATTTTTGAATCCGCCTCTGCCTTAGGGCTTTTGATCGGAATTGATGGGATGGTCCCTTGCTTGCTTCCGGAGAGTAAATTAGTTTTTTCCTCCACGTGGTCATACGCAGTTTGTACTGTTTTTTGACAATAAATTTATTAAATTTATTATTATAATGCTACATGTAAACTTATCCTACTCATTGATGTTGTAGTTTAGTAACATTATACGTGTTTGAACCTGAACGATTGTAAGAATTTTATAGCATGATGTTCCAACCAACCAGAAATTATTTAACTAATATTTTGGAGTTAACAAATAAACTTGTGTCCAACGATTTTGTGTGCGTAAATTTTCTGTGAGTAAAGTGCAATTAGTATGCATTACATCCGCATTAGCAGTATTTCGCTTGAAACTGTATAGACGAAGTAAAATAATTTCTGTCTGCTACACTTACATATTAGGCTACTGTATCTAGAGGCTTGAATAATCTTTAACAGTGTAAATGGACCAAGAAGACGTAGAATACACTTTTTACTGAAATGAAAGATATGATAGTTATAAAATATATAGGATACGAAAATACATCGATTTGTGTCTACAGTGAAATTACATAGCACGTTTACGATATTTTTATCACTGAGATGTCGCTAAATGTTTTGCAATAATATTCTGAAAAATATTTTACTTTCAAATAAAAGACAGTAATAATCTAGCAANTTAAACTGTGAGAGGAATGCTGTATGCTGTGAAATAGAATAGAAAATTCACGTCATAGCAGACGGTGGATAGCTGTGCGAGCTGACGTATTGTCCATCCGGCTGGCAACCAATACATCAGCTACCCCAGTTCAGGAATTTTGTTTCAGTTCGTGTTCATCTTAGATGGAGAACTGAAATGTACCTTTCTCCTTTCGATGATTTTTGATAACTTTAAGTCTGCGTGGGTTTAGGAATTTGATCTGTTTGCTAAGGAAATTTATGTATCAGCTTTTTGTTGACTGTTGAGGTTGGAGTGGGGAAGGTAGTGTGTCATTTTTCAATATTGGTGCATATTATTTTATACGTGAGTTCATGGGGGTGAGCCCCTCACATGATACGTGAGGGGCTCGTGTGTTTTGAAATGTATCACCGTTGAATTTAGAGTGCAGATGCTTCCAGATGTTTTCTAGACAATCCCTTATCCGGAGATTTGTGCCAGCCCTTTCACGCTGGGACACCTTAGTATTGAGGAATGGAAATTTCACTTAATCCAAGCATAAGTAAAACTTTGCGATGTCAAATAGAGCAAGTTTCGCGTACTTAATTTTTCTCAATAAGTACTGACTCAATAATGACCACTCAAAAATATTACCCCCACCCCACTCCTTCCTTTTGAAGTGTAAGTGTTTCGGATGTTTCAAAACAGTTCAGGATGGTGCACTTGTCCAGGGAACTAGGTTTAAGTTTCTATTTCCGCTTGGGGTACTTTCCTACAAACTACCCCTTTGTGTAATTTTATGTTGTATGTGGTGAAAGCAATTATTTTGAGACAAAAAGCATTTCACTTTTTGGGACACGACGTAAACAGGTATAAAAAAAATTGGTCCCACCATCTAATCACTTCAATGTAAGGGTCGCACTCTCAACTTCCTAATGACTTCAGTGAATGATCGTGAGAAAGATGAGGTCTTGTCAAGTATATTAGTAAGCAGATCGTTCAGTTTCCTTATTGTGAAAAAAAAGAGAAAAGCGCCATAACTTATCTCTAAACTCAACCCTTCGTAACTATAGAGTAGGAAAAGGTGTCATCGCGACTCCAACGCTGTAACATGTGCACACCCTTCCTGTATTTGGAGAGTGGAATGAAGATACTTCCTGACGTCAATACAGCGTTCAAAGGTACATCATTCACCCACGCCAACGTTCACACTGTACTCCTCCTGTGGGACGCAACATCACTCGACAAAATTCAGAATGACAAGTTACATCACTGTTAGAATATGAATCCCTTGATTCGGTGGTTATCTGGTTGCATGTCTCGATCAAGAAGATCACACGATCGTGGACATGGGCGAATGACGTACCTTCATACAGGTGTCATGGGCGTATCCCTTAATTGCATATCATAAATTCTACATGTTTTATTCCGAGGCACAAGCTTATTAATTCTATATATTTCTAAATGGTAACTTTGCGTATTTATCCCCTTTTCCCGCGTAATACTAAACCAATAGTTAAAAATGAGGTATAAATACAGACAATTCAATAGTTTCCTTGTCTTCTCATGAATCGGTATGTTACATTTTAGCTGTATTGTTTAAAATTTGTTTAAACTCTTAAATATTGTTGGGACAAAAATAACCAGAGGTACCACATTTTCATGACTACAGTAAAGACGCAATGCAAGAGATGTACAGGGAGTGTTGAATGGATTCTCCAATATTCTTAGATAGTCAACTTTGAGTTTTTTGTAAATAAAACATGAAGACGCCTAAAAGATGGGCATTAACATTTATGTATTTATTTTAAAAAAACTTTCAGGGGAACAGTTTAATATGATAGAATTAATCGCTTACAACATTGTGTTAAAACAGACTGTAGAATTTCTTAATCTCGTATATTGCCTAAAAAGGACTGTTGTAAAATATATTCTCACCAATTAATTACTGTTCCAACAGGATTTGTATATTATATTTACATGTCTTATTTGAAGGGGTTCTGTAAATTATTCCCTTGTCGTGTCAAGTGAAGTTCTCCAATGTCGTGTCAAATTAATATATTTACCCAAAATATTTTTAATAACGCAACCCATCCTTTCAAAAACTGTAAAATATTCAATGTTTACTAACAAAAACACTTAGCCAATGTTCATTGCTGAATATCCTAATCATCGCACGGACCCATTCATAATCCTAACCACAACGTTTCAGTTGTAAATGTATTTGCAGACCTATTTAACCCAACTATAACATTTTATATACGTATTCATTATAGCGCATGTTCTTTTTTAAATTAAAAATTGCCACAATTTTTTAGCTGCATCATATCCTCTATGTGAGAAGGATGATCCTGATTTGGACAAATGTCTCCAGAATGCTCTGCAAGAGGTACTTCACCTTCTCAAGGACGGTAAGTTTTTATATCTGATTATTTCAGCACCCTCAGCATGGAAAATAAATATCAATGGTATATAAAAAAATAATTCGTTTTACAACAGATTTTAGAAAAGAAGGAAAACTGAAGTTATTATTACCTATATATTTCAACCCTCACAATTTTAATATGGAGATGGTTAACTCTAAAACATTAATATTATTATTAATTTTAATATAATAATATTATATATTATTATTAGCATTAATATTATATTAACGAAGCGATTTTTGATAACATACTTTTTACTCAACCTCAATGTACACACTGACACCCAGGCCCTCTCAGTCTACTGTAAAATGAATACCAGTGTTTCTCGGGAGTCAAAGCGGGAGGAACCGAAACAAGTCACATCACGAAACTTCGTCCTTCGAGAACCCATGGGTTTTGAATTGGGACTTTCATTTTTACATAGTTGACTTCAACGTATTTGAAATACTGATTACCTTTGGTTATGAGAAAGTTGGAAGTAACCTTACTAAGAAGATTTATCATTCAATTATAACCAAGTACTTGAGTAAAATAAGCATAGTACGTTTTATCATAAACGTATCATTGCTACCTTATGGTAACATTTTTCCGTGTCCAAAAATATGCTTTTCAGTGAATATTTTTAACATTTTGGAATTTTCTCGTTTATTAATAATAATAATAATAATAAATTTATTGTCAAAAAACAGTACAAACTGCGTATGACCACGTGGAGGACAATAAACTAATTTACTCTCCGGAAGCAAGCGGGGGACCATCCCATCAATTCCGATCAAGGGCCCTAAGGCAGAGGCGGATTCAAATTTTTTTGCATAAGTTCCTAGATAAGATAAAATGTTAGCTGAGTTATAATACATATATAACGTCAATATGTTTGTAATTTAACGCAAATATGTTTGTAAATTTACATGTACAAGTTATTATCGAACTATATATTATTCTGAGTATAGTGTTTAAAAAATCATAAGAGTTGAAAAAACACTAAATTCACGATTTATTGTTACAATAAACACGCCCTTAGACAAAGCCTAGAGAACCTGTATAAGAAATCCGCCTCTACCCGAAGGAAAACCGGAGAAAAACCCGGGCCAGGATGGTATGTACTGCTGATGATTATTGCTGGTATGTACATTTTAAATTTCAAGTCTGGGCTACTGGTAGAAGTGGGCGAAAATTCTGATTCCCTCAACAATTAAACACGGAAATTTACATATGATAGCATTGTTGATGAAATGTAGAGAATTACATGCTCTCCATATATCATGAAAAGAAAACGTAAATTTTATCATGCAATATCTATCATTCACAAAAAAAATTTAAAAATCATTCCACCGGATTCAAGCAACTAACTGACTTTCTCATAAATTATATGCAACACAGGAGTGATTTATATTAAAATGACAAATGACTTGAATATGATAACTAAATTTAATTAAAATTTCTTACATATTATTAACTAGCTGATTACCCGGCGTTGCCCGGGATTCTTCTTAGACTTGTCTTTTACTCAGGAAAAATTAAAATCTATCTATATTTTAAGAACAAAATACTCTTTCTTACCGGTTTTTAAAATATGTACGGCACCCTAATTTTTCAAATTCATAATAATACAAATTAATAGAAAACTTGACTGTATACACTATACCATCTCGAGGAAGCCACGCCGGTCATATTTTGACTTCCGAGACATGACGCGGCTGCACCATTTCATTAAAATTCTTCTAAAATCTACACTATTTGTCGAAATTTTGCAATTTAAAGACGTTTTTATCTTTGTTGAATGTACAAAACAAATGATTCATTAAATTTGATGATGATTGATTTGTTTCCTTCTTAAATTACTCTCTTATATTAAAGTATTTTAACCCTTCTATTGCTAATAACGTTTTATCGATAATTTAGGTTAATTTTTGTAGATAGACATATACTGTCGCGGACTTTTCTGTAGTGCTCTCTGAGGCAAATACTTTCTTTCATAGTAGTCATCTACTTTAACCGTTTATGCAGCGATAGCGAATATAACTTTTTCCCGATTTTATCGAAACCTTGTTCAAAATCTTTTCCACCTTTATTATCAGATATTTAAAAAATAAAAGTTCATCCTGGACATCTAATTTATCTCCTTGCCAAATTTCATTACGATCGGTTCAGTGGTTTAATCGTGATCAAGTAACGAACAGACAGAGACACTTTCGCGTTACACATTTATTTATCAGTATGTATTAAATATAATATTAAAGATAATATTATATATTACTGAAATTTTTACCTCTTTTTATGAAACTTCAGTCCTTTTCGGACCATGGGCTCCTCAATCTTCCTATCGCTTACTGCCATCTTCCAATTTCACTCGTGTCTTCCCCTTACTGGCTGCAAGCTTCCTGTCACAAGTAAATGTTCTTTCTGGGAGATCCTTGGGGAATGCTTGACTTGTGCAACTCTCACTTTAAGGAGCCGTTCATTAGTTACGTAACGACAAAATTATAAATAATTTTATCATTATTTTTTTTCCCTTAATGTATCTCTAACTATACCTCTTAACATAACAAAATATTATGTTGCTTTTCGGAAAATGTAGGGGCACATTTGGATTCAGTGACTTAATTGTTCGTTTCTTATTGCTCTCTGCTTACACAGAGCGGTTGAGTACATGGAATGCAAACACAAACTTCAAGGTAAAAGCGCCATGTAAAACAAACCCTTCAAAACTTAGCGTAACGTAACACCCACCTATGAGGACATGACGCAGTGTAAAATATTTAAAAAATCCTCCGGCTAGGGTGCTGACGTTATATATGGACGGGCCCTATAACGGGTAGTAATATGGAAGAGTGGTATTACACTGTTCACTCATCAGTTGCCTGAACTTCCTGTTCATGATCGAAAAACGCAGGGATTGCTTTTAACAATTCTATCATAGTCTTTGTATTATGAAACGAGCTTTTTTAATTTTTTTTTAGTGATGTTAATGATTCTTTATTTTACCTAAAATATAACAAATGGGTTAAGAGCGTCACTCAATTATCAACTTTTACAACCGTTTAATACTAAAAAAACTATTTCACTAACAACGTTTCAGCATCGTTTTCGTGACTTCATCATTAACTAGTTTCATAAGAACACTAAATGAATGTCAGCAGTCCAGGAAACAAAACGCACTGAACTTCGGGAGTCAAAAGAGCTCTAGAACTTCAGTTATCCTTATATATTGAACCCGGTCCGGATAATCAAAATAATACTCCATGGGATTCTCCAGATGTGCTTGTTTTTAGACAAGTTCTATTGGACTTAAGTAAAATTCCTGATTTCTTGTTAATAAAACACATAAAATATTACATTTCTGTAGTCGTCTCAGCGTAAAATGAGTAATTTCTTCTGACGAACTGAGTTTTGCTGTGCTTTTGACAAATATTATAAGACTATTGCGTAATTGAGCTAATTGCACTTACCAACTATACAATATGAACACTGA
The DNA here is from genome assembly GCA_002313205.1 of Laupala kohalensis. Lineage (NCBI taxonomy): Eukaryota > Metazoa > Arthropoda > Insecta > Orthoptera > Trigonidiidae > Laupala > Laupala kohalensis. The sequence continues at coordinate 43,830 of NNCF01131748.1, read as the reverse complement.
TACATTGAAATGTGAATATTTGTTTTACAGGAATTCGTGAGTTGAATGTGCCACCGATGGACCCGTTACTGATAACAAATATGGAAGTCTCGGATTCGCAGGGATCAATATCTTTAAAACAGAAGTTTACCCATCTGGTCACAACGGGAATAAGCGATGGTCATATTTATGAAGTGAGGTATTAGATTGTTTCAATAATAATAAAATGCAAAAGAATTGTCTTATGATGTTAGGCCAAAGTCTTATGAACCTGCACCAGCGCCAGTAATTTCAATAGCAGGAATCACAATATTGAATGATCTTCCCGTTTAGAGACAACTGGGCGCGCTGACTGGTCCGATCTCATCATGCGTGGCTACAACACGAACTGTTTGTTGATAGATGTTGCTGTTGATGAAGTCACCAGTTTTGTACGCGAATAACAATTTACACTGTTTCTTGTATATTTTCAAATAACGCTCTTTGTGTGCTGTACGTAACTGCCGGAACATTTCCGAGAACGCGCAATATAACATATATATTTCTAAAACCGCTGGTAATAATAGATCAAATCTGAGAATTAATTTTCAGTGTAGATTCAAGACCAATAGCGCAATTTTGCATCACAATTATAATTGAAAAAGGATATTGAAAATCTAATTATTAAGGTGAAGGACCCATGCAACGAAAGTGTTAAGCACAAGACCCTATAAACGACTGTTGTAACCAGATGAATTGACAAGGAAATTCTTCGTGAGTTCCTTGAAAAATTCTCTGTTATTGGATTACTTTAAATGTGTAAAGACGGAGACTCTGTTAATTTAAATGGACATACTTCTTTTACAAAACATTTAAAAAGAAAAGGATCGCGTGGAAGAAACCCAGATGGAGCCATAATTTATTGTAAGAATTCAACGAATTATAGTTTCCGAGAAATGAATATACATTTGCAAAGTTCCATATGCGATAAACTAGAATACAAGGGTACGGAGATATTAATTTTAATTATTTACAGACACCCACAAAGATCCGTGTACCATAATAGTCCCTTTTATGAAGAGTTAGACCATATATTAAATACGCTGAAAAATAGGAATACCAATGCAGGACTTTTACTAATGGGAGATTTTAATTCAAGAATAGGTGAAGGAATACCAGACGCGCCTGTAAACGCAAAACTTCATGCTAATAATAATATAATTAGAAAGTGTAAAGATAAAATGAGCAATGGGGAGGGAAGCGAAGTACTAGAGCTATTTACATAATTTAGATATTTTGAATGGTTCTTATGGGGGTGATTCATGCGGCAATTTCACGTAAATTATTAGAAATGGAGAGAGCGTAATTGATTATGGTTTGGCGTGTCCTAAAACTATACAGTGGATAGATAAATTGCGGATAGGCCAAAGAATACAATTCCATCACATGCCACTTTGTTTAACCTTAAAATAGTTTACAAATACTACAACAGTCAAACAGATTTTCAAAAATTAAACGATTTAAATGAAACTATAAAAAAAGGCTAGAATTTGCAGCGAACTTTGAAAGGAATCGCGGAAACTTGCACACAGATATTCTAAAGGAGTTGCAGTTTGGACTGCTTAATGCCGCGACAGAATCTTTACAAAACACTCTACAGAAAGCGGATTCACACATGCGCGTACATACACAGAAAAACACACAACACTCGAGAAGTGGTATGGTTCAACACAGATTGTAGACAGGCGAAAAAAGATGCTGAAAATACATTAAAATTCTACATTTGGTGGGGAGGAGAAAGCTTACGACAAAAATACGTACACTGGAGAAAAAACTATGAAAGAATAATTAACACAGCTAAGCAACAATGGCAGAATTAGTATGCGGAAAGAATTGCAAGCATTATTCACAGTAAAAATGTTGCAAATATTTGGGATACTATAAATAAATTACGATGTAGATATAGTTGCTCGAACAGTATAGAGGCGAAAAGTTGGGAAATGTACTTCGCCCAACTTCTTTCCCAGAATCAGTGTATACAACGGACGAGACACGTAATCAAACACCAAATAATAGTGACAGATTTATACTGTGAAATAAATATTGATGAAATAAAAGATGTGGTACGAAATTTGAAGTCTGGCAAAGCAACAGGTTCTGATGGTATTCCAGTGGAATTTTTAAAGGAAATAAATTCTAGTATTGCCCCAATTCTCGAGGATTTGCTCAATTCTTTATACGAAGCTTCCACGTTTCATGAAATATCATCAATAATTTGTCCAAATTATAAAAACAAAGGTGACGTTAATGATCCTATTAACTATAGAGGTATTTCTTTAATTAATGCAATAGCTAAGATTTTTTGCAAAATTCTTCATGTACGATTAAATAAATAGATAGAAAAAGAAGGAAAAGTGACAGCATTGCAAGCAGGATTCAGGAATAACTAAACTACAAGAGACAACATTTTTATAACTAACAGAATGGCGGAAAAGGCAACTTTCGTGAAAAGAGGTAAGCTATTTTGTGCTTTTGTGGATTTTGAAAAAGCATTCGATACCGTTAATAGGGAAATACTTTGGTATATTCTAGAAAGTAAAGGAATCTCCACAAAATTTCTAAAAATGTTTCAAGGGATGTATAAATCAGACATGGCATTTGTGAGATTAGTATTAGATTGTGTAACAGATACATTTTCTGTGGGAAGAGGTGTAAAGCAAGGTTGCGTACTTTCCCCACTTCTCTTCATACTATTCATAGATGGGTTCGTAGATAGACTAGCCACGGTCAAATGATCCGAGATGAAAATATCTCAATAACAGCACTCCTTTTTGCTGACAACTTGATTATTTTCTCAAAAAACACAAGCATGTTTACAAAGACGTTTAGATGAATTATAAATTTTCTGCGAAGAAACAAAACTAAACGTTAATGTTAATAAGACAAAAACCATGACATTTAAAAATGGGTGGGTCTACAGTAAGAATGAAATTTGGTCGTATAAACGAGAAACGGTAGAAAACGTTAAAAAATACATATATTTAGGAGTAACTATCTGCATGAACGTAAATTGGACGAGACATAAGGAGAAGGCTCGACGAACAGGCAAATATATTTTAAGTACAATAACAAAATAAAAAATTACAATTCCTGAAATTGCACCAAGACTTATGGACAAAATGTTGCAATCTCTACTCATCCCGGGAATAGCGTACGGCGTGGGGGGAAACGATATTTTAAACTCGCTTCAAACGAAATATCTTAAAATGGTAACGGGCATTGCTCAATGCACAGCAAAGTGGCTTTTATGGGAATTTGGATTGCTTACCATTGAACTAACTCTTCAATTAAGAGCAATTACATAAAGGCAGGCACCAGGAACCCACTTGTAACTCAGTCTTACCATTGTAATACAGAAGGAAAATGGTATGGGCAAATTAAAAATGTAATTCATAAAGCAGGAATCAATTGTGTATGTCAGAATAGTCCGTCGTTAAACGATCTAAAAGATATTAAGAGAAAACTCCAAGATTTATATCGTCGTGAAATAAACGAAAAGATTGCAAAATGAGATCACTTATCGTGCAAACCTTAGTAGCTTGACAAGGGGGCAGAAAACCATACATTGACTGTCTCAAATCAAAAGAACGATCGGGTTACGGATGGTTTCGCTTAGGAGGGTGGAAATTAACAAAACTGAGGGATGATCGAGACTATTTGCCCACTTTGCGGTGAACAAAATGAATATTGGATTCATATTTTACTAACGCGTTCGAAAACAGATCAAAAACAAACTTTTATCCAAGTTATACAAATCGCAAGTAAATAAAATTACAATAATTTTAAGTTCAAAAACAAAGATTGGCAAAATTAATACTGCAACTATCCATTCAATGAGAGTGAATACCAGGGCACAGCCCACGACAAGGGGCATTTGAAAGGCGTGCAGGCGAAAAACCTCGCCACACATTTGTACAAAAATATTTTTTGTAAATAAGGCGCCCTATTGAAATTGAATTGAAAAATTGAATAAATTACTGTATTCGTTTCTCTTGCTTCAACTGATATTACCTTTAATAGGATCACTGTCGTTCTTTTCTCTGATCATAACTTATTTCAGAACTGTGTCTATTTTCTTCATAAAAACATGTTATACATTACATGACAAGATTTGGTTAACTTGTGAGGGAGCAGCAAATAAATTATATAACTTTAGACTTGTCTATTACAATAATGCGCGTAAATTTAGCAATAAGCTATTTCTGATTTCAGGACTTTTTTATCACGAGCCATTTTGACGGAAGGAAATATAAGGTCACAGCTATGAAATCAGCGTGTCACTTACCTTGATCAAGATTAAGGTTTCTTGAAACCGTTTTGTAGGCTCCAGCTATTCGCAACAAGCTTTGTACTTACCGTAAAATACTTTCCACTTTTCCCAGCAATCATGTTTCACCCCATACAGTAATATGGCCGCATTGCTTCTCTGTACAATAGTAATATTTATTTATGTCCTATTAAGATTGAGTTTCCCTCAGACAATATAATGTTGCCTGGAAGAGCGGACCTTCGATAAAATCAAAGCTTTAGGCGACGTCAATTCGCCAAATGCACATGAGTTAGAATGGCTCTAACCTCTACTTAGGTCTTGAAATATAATACGATAATTGCAAGGAGTACGTGCGAAAGAAAGTGGAATACAATACGAAAATATATTTGAAGTATTATATCCAAACACGAGTTCCGCTGGATCGGGAAACCATTACACCGTTATAATGAATAAGAATGAAATTAGTTTTTGACATGCGTTATAACACGTCAAGTTTTATTGCGTTATAACACGTCAAGTGATAAATAATCTAGAGCACTTGCACCTTCAAGAAGCTGCAGTAATCAGCTAAAATTTCAAATTCGTCCTACTTCTGCTCTCTAATATCGGGAAGATTTACCAATAAATTCCTCTCAAAGTACTGTCGTATGCTGAGGATAAAAATAGTGCTTCATCATTTCGTTGCGAACAGTTTTTTACATATGATTTAATGATTACCTATTTTACGTGTCTAAAACGTTTTCCTAAACCGAAATTTGTGATATCACAGAGGATGTTAAAGATAAAATCATACGTCCAATTTCTCTCATTCCAGCACAAATGTAATTTTCGTTGAAACCCTGTTATGCAATACATAATATCGTCAATCTACGAGCCATTACATATGAGATCTTACACTGTATTTCACGAGAATATTATTTTTGGAATATTTATGAAACCATTCTTTGTGACTAGATCTTCTCATACTTATTTCTCATATTTCCACACAGGTCAAATTTCAATCCTCCAGAATCAATTGAATTCTTTGCAAATTGTGGTTTAGATAAATGCAGGATGCATTCCGGATACGAAATGGATGGAAATGTTCTTCTCTTACCAATTAAGGGAAAAGGAAACTGCACATTCACGTTCAGTAAGTGTCTTTATTTGCTGTCCCTTCTCACCAAATAAATGAATTCTTCTGACAAACATTTAAGTAATTTATCACACAGTTAAAACATTTTAACAGAAATTTTAATTATACGTACATATATAAATAAATAAGAAGTACAAGATAACCTCAATTGAAAGGGAATGTCAACCTTATAGATGTTCTACGTACAATTGAGGTTATCTTTTATTCCAACGGTACAAACTATTCTAGTCGGAATCATAGTTACTGTTTCATAATTGTAATATTGTTGCAGCTGGTGCGAAGGGTTGGCTAGGGCCCGTAGGACATGGATATATGAAGAGTGGAAAAATGTATTTCAATGTAACAGATTTTAAGATGGACATTTACGATATTGATGACTTTGAAATGAATTTTGACAATCTTTTCAACGGGGACAAAAGACTAGGCAAGTATTATTTGTACACCAAATTTAAGCATAGTCGGACGTCTGACGTGATCACCGATAAACCATCATACAAAAAGTTTTTACTGTTAGTATCATTCTGCGTTCAGATTCGAATATTTAACAATATAATTTTGGAAGATATTTACGTAAATACCACGTAACACATGATTCTGGGAGGGTTAAAGGAACCATTTGACTTAGCAAATATGTTCATTTTCTGGCACAGAAGAGCATGCCACGAAATTATGTAATTGTACGAACTTCAATAGACAAATTACTAAATTTTTCTACACAACATTTCAATCAAGAATTAGTTTCCTGACGCGTATACACTTTGGTAACGCTACAATAATTTAAAATTATGGATGAACGTATTGCTGAAATACAAGGTTTACATTTTTTGGATACTGGGATACTTTAAAACCTGATCGGCTATAATCCTAGCTGCAACGTTGTGTGGAAATTAAAACGATGAGACTTAAAAGAAACTATTCCACGAAATTTTCAACATTACTTAATTATAATAATATAAATTTAATTATAAAATAAAAATATTAGTTTCTGAGGTATCATTAATCTGTTTGAATTTTCTTTCAGGCGACCACATGAACAATTTCTTGAACGAAAATTGGAAATCTATGTGGAAGGAGCTGAGGCTTCTATTTGAAGAAGCTTTTGGGGCTCTGTATGCTCAATATGCAAGAAGGATATTTGACAAGGTCCCATTTGATGATATATTCAAAAAATAGAACCTAAATAAGATCAAATAAATAATTTTATACGTCTATAAATGAAATACATCAATAATTGAAAGATTAATAAGGAGACTGTAAGCCAGCACGGAACAGTTTGTCTAGTACCTTAAACTAGTAGGAAACATGAGAGTATTATATAGAATAAATTAAGTTATTGTTTAAAATAAATGAAATAAAAACCAGCCAATAAAAAGTTTAGAAAGTTTCGATACGTTTGTTTTATCACATTAAATTATGAATTTGGTACCGCGGGACGAAACGTACTTCCTTCGGAGTGAACGCACACATTTCACGTATCATGTTCTATACCGTCCAGGAGATTATGTTTATTCGATAATCCAGTACTAAGAGAAGACTGCGCTCCAACTGACAAGATGGAAAGCATTAAGGAATATGCCATCAACAAGATTTCTAGAGGCAAAATAAAAAATCGGCACATTCACCTTATACAAATTTGCATCCAGTATTTTTTCACATTTCTGATCTGCTTACATTTTTTGGTAGGGCGACTTAATGGAAGAGTACAGTTGCAACTAGAGTAACTCACTATGCTGTAACGAAATAGAACACTCTTTTCTAAGTAATCTATCATTTCAAAACACGCCATTGAGGAATGTCAGCATTTTGAAATACTTCCATGTTGAATTATTTTAACATTTCTTCACCTTAACCCATGTTGTTTGCGGGGTCCTTGAACGTATATATGTATTGTAAGATTCGATTAATTCTCGATTTAAAGAAGTTACAAAAGATCCGAATGTTCGTGAAGAAGCGGAAGAGTACCGCGACCATTGAGATGAAGTTGCTGGGGGGTGGGGAAGGATCTTAGGCGTTGGAGTCGTCGCAGGGCTTCCTTGTTCCAAGAAAAGATCATAAAAACGTAGCGAAGAGAAAGCGACGGCGTACTACGCACTTATTTTGGCCAAAAGCAGTTGGGAGTTAGAAAATGGCGAGTATATTGTAAATAAAATCGTTGGGAGTGAAACTGGTAAGCAACGGAAAATTACTCGATATTTTTAAAAGGTCAGCGTCGGTGGCGGATACTAATTCACACGCGCACCGGCAAGAAAAACGCAGACCGTGCGAGAAGAGAGAGACAGATTTTATGAGTTAAAGGGGTTACAAAAGAGAGCGGGGGTGTGAGTGGGCGCACCCTTAGCTCGTAAAATTATCAAAGCGACTACAGCGACCAGCGGCGTAGAGACGGTTGGCGAGCGTTGCCGAAATGTAGAAGAATGGAACCTTTAAAGGGACGGGTGTGACCGTTGAAATGTAGAAAGTTGCATAAATTCAGTATCCTTTTGTTGTTAAAAACCGTCTGGTTAAGATCACTCAGAAAACGGTTGGAAAGGAGAGTGCTGTTGAAGTGTGGAAATTTTCAAAGAAGCAGATTATCTAGTAGATTATTAAAAATCGACTCCACACGGAGTTGTATTTTAATATAATTGGATAAAGTGAGTCACATGGGTTTTTGAAAACAGAGCACGTGAGCAAGCGTCAGAGGAGCAGAGGGAATGAATCCATATATGCTCGAGCAGAGACGCCCCGAGGGTTATCTTTCATCATTCAATCATTCTGAGATTGTCAGTCGAGAATTTTCTATCATTCGAGTATTACTCTCAGCAGAACATTCGTGTTAGTGCTCCATCTAACTAATGAGTACTGCATTAGATGTTGGACCTTGAAATTTCAGACCATTAGGTATTAATGTTTTTTAAGTTCAAGTTGTTATTAAGAGACAACTTGAAACTTATTTAAATTGTATGAAGTTGATAAAACTCCTACGTTTTTTAAATACTGCGAGAACGAGTCGGAAACGCGACGCGCTACGTTGTTCGCTGATGAGTGACAGCGTTCGCATTTCGGGAAGTTTCGAGGGATATTGACGTCAACGAACTGTCGGGGCTATGGTGAGGTACACAATTCCGAGAACGAGCGTGAACTTCTGAAGGGCGCGGAGACCGCAGAACGACTAGGCTACCGCCGATGAATGAACTACAAGCTGAGAAGCGTCCGGGTCAAGGGTCGTCAATGGCATTCCAACCTCCGCCTACATCATACTGATTTGTACATTTGTCGAGAAGGTAATTGCTATGTTGGCTGCGACCAACGTTAGTATTTTAAACAGCAGCGAGAAGATTCAGAGCTTCGACCGAAATGAGTGAAGGCCCATGGTAAGAACTTTTGTGATTGTCAATTAAAAAGGACGAAAAGATGAGTAATGTTAATGGTTTTCTGTTCTTAATTCCAATTAGTACTGTAATCATTTGGTAATGTTAAATTCCAGAAGGGTTTCTTTTGAAGTGTGTAATCAATGTTGTGATATTGTGTGAAAATGGGGAATAACGAGTAATTTTGGGAGCAGTGAAGCATTTTAATTATAGGTAAAATATGTATAAGTGTAAATAATTAAGTCAAGTTATTAATTGCGTTTTCCTTCTGATAAGGAACCCCAGTGTGTGTATTTCAATTAGATAAATAATTACGAATCTACTTATTAAATTTAATTGGCATGAGCAAGCCAGGGCATAT
>NNCF01131748.1:0-34417 GCA_002313205.1 Laupala kohalensis | reverse complement strand
CTTCTTCCACCACGTCCGGCAACAGCGAATGTCGCGATCTGTACTTTCGAGCTTCGCATCAATGGGGCCAACCTATCGTGGCGAAGCGTCGACGCTGACGGCAGCCGCCACAGCCACCGACCGATCGAGGCAAGCAGCTGATAAGAATTTGATAGAAGCAGAAGTTGCACGGTAGAGTGGCGTGGTGGAGTCGCATAGCAGCAGTGGCGTAGCATAGTAGCCGCAGTAGTAGAAGCGAGGGTCATCTGATCAGTAGGCAACGAGACGGTTGTCTTGCACTCGACGCGCGGCGCCAGTAATGCGGCATCGTAATGTCGTCCGTCGATACCAGAGATCTTCAGTAAAAGTAACTAGAGTAGGATGTTTGCGCTCGAACATTTTGTAATTTCGTGAAGAGCCTGTTAATACTTTCTACTGAATTGTGAACGCGTTAAATTGTAGGACTCGTAGAATAACGCGATTTCAGTAGAATAAATGTATTATCGATTTTGTAAATTTTAAGTAATGTCTTGTTTGGAACATAAAAGAAATTTATTTAAATGAGGGACATCCTTTACTCCTATGTGTGTGAATCGTGTAAATAATTCTAAATAAGTATAAGATGTACTTATATCCCTCCAATATAACATTTAGTTATAATCTAATTATGTTATTAGAACAACCAACTACTTCAATTACTACACACTTCAATAAATTTAAAAAAATATTTACTGACTATAGTACGCTGACAATTAGCAGTTTTTGCATTCTACATATTTTTGCTACATGATTAATTAACCATTTAGCCAAAAACAATGTCTCGTAGCAATGCCATAAACTGTACAGGGAGAATTGGAGATTATTTATATTTTATTCAGATACTCAGCGAAGAGCAAAAAAGGTACAATATGAGACGATGTACATGAACACCAGACAAGGGTGCAAGAAATGGGCGAAGACAAATATAAGTTGGTAAAATTCAAAATAAAATTGTTTTTCTAATAAATCGAAAACATAGTAGCGGGACTAATAAAGTTATATCGCATGATTGTAAACATGCAAACACTTGCTTCTGTGTGAATATACAAACATCAAACATTGTACTCTTACATGTCTACAATAAAAAATTGTCGCAATTGTACCACATTTGATGTAATTTTCGAAAAACTCCGGGATCTGCTGTAATTTTAAAGTACTTTTTAACTCACGACTTCCGAGTACCTACTCGTGGAGTGTTTGCAACGTCAACAGTCAGGTGAAAATTACGACCGACCGGGACCTCCTGGTTTGGCCGTAGGTGTGCTGTCCTCAACTTCTACCTAGCCTAATCTGGCGAGGCGGGTGGTGCAGTGCACACGTGCAGCCAGAATTTAAAGTACTTGTTGATTGTTATATTTACAGTCCAATTGCACAGTTTTAAGAAGAATATCATATATGTCGTGATTTTACAGATTATCGTAATATAGCTTACGAGAGTGCTTCGTTTCCTCTCATAGCAATTATCATTTTATTCATTTGTTTAAGACAAGTATACTGCAAAGTATCACGTAAGAGATTTAGTTGCTTTTTTTGTAGTGACGGGGAACTTGGAAAAGTAAATTATATGGTTATTATTGATTCATATTGACACGATTCATAGTTTAGTACAGTGGTCATACCTAGGAATAAGTATCAAATAAACAGAGTCCAGGAACCAGGTAGGTCCGACCTTGCAAAAGGTCACGGAGAGTTTATTATTTGGCATACTTCTTGAGTTGGATGATAATGCTGTTTTCGACCTTCAATCTTGACCGCTCGTGCCATCTTGGAGTAATCGACTTTTTCGCAATTATTTACTTTCCGGTACCCGTTACGACCAACATAGTTATCAAAAGAGTAGATTAGAAGACGCGTTTTCTATAGTGGTGTCTCCATTAGTTCTAATTCACATCGCATTAATGTTTTAGTCTTTACGACATTCTAATTTTGGCTATGTGTAGTTAGAAATATCACTGTATTAATAATATTTTTAATAGGACTGCAGTAATCCCCAGTGTAATACTTTGTTAGTTCTCAGTTCAGTACGAAATATTCTGAATAACGTTTGTGTCGCTGATATTTAATGAGATCTATGGGATCCACACTATGTTTGAGATAATGTTATGAGTTAATTTACAAAATCTTCACTGTTTTAAGCTTATTTTAAAAGTTGTAGTTGACATTGTATCTGAAAACAATATTACGTAGACGGAGGTTATGTTCTTCGCAGAGTAGTGTGGCGTTAGAACGAGTCTATCCCAATGATTACTATGTCTTATCTCGTTTCGATAAAAACATTACGGTTAAATTATCTTTGACGGCTATCCTACTGATGCAACGAACCCAAGTACAAATAGCGACGATCAATGAAGCATAATGCTGCAGAAGTAAATTTCAATGAATGAATGAGAATATTTCCCGAGCAAAATTGTTATCTAATGAAGAAAATAATTAACATCTGATTGCCCTGCTCCACAAGAAATTGAAGCTAATTTATCGGTAATGCAAACTGCAGAAGATGCAGATACATTAACTGTTAACACAGCGATCTCTATGTCTACATCTTATAATTCTGTTTTCATAATTAGAGAAGATATTGACCTACTTGTACTTCTAACAGCACTGGCGAGGCATCTTCCACGTTTAGTTTCGGAAGCCTCGAAAAGAAAAAGTTGACTATTCTACTAGCTAGCAGTATGGAAAGACATTTGCTGAAAATCTATTATTTTTGCATCAACTTAGTTGGTGCGATAGCACATCAGCCCACTTCAACAGAGGTAAAGTTTTTCAAGACCATAGCAGACTGTCACTGATTCAATTTATACAAGCTTTCAAGGATAAAAATACAAATCGCAAAGAGATTATAACAGCTGGGAAACAATTTAAAGCAGTTCCACATATAAACATTTTAGACTGCCTCCCTTACGAACAATTCATCAAACACACATCAAGTGACATCTAGTTTAGCTTCATTACATCCTACGAGCGATGTCGCACGACTTCATTCTCTACAAACTCACCATCAAGTTCAATTATGGTAATTTTTTTAAAATGCTAGAATGGGGGTGGGGGAAATTAAGTAAAATTGGACTTATTCCGCTACGAGCTACAAAGGACCGTTCCCGTGAATCTATTAAAAACTGTCATGTTTTTTCAAAAAGGAATATGGTCGAACATTCGGATGTAGAGAGACAGGGTTCCAATGCTCAGCATTTTGTTTTTGTAAAGGACTTATATGTGAGAATGCCACAGTAGTTACCTGACACAAATGACTATATGAATACGAAGAAACAACTTTTGGTGATCAGTTTTTGTTAATAAAAATAAAAGATGAAGATAACACCGAGGATGAAGATGAAGAGACAGAAAATGAGATTTTCGAAGAAGATTCTCAGGATAACATCGATCAATCTGATCCGCCGAGGAAATTTTAAGATTAATAGATTTATTCAATAACGCCTAATGGAGACGCCACTATAGAAAATGCTTCTAACCTAACAATGATGCGGAAATGAGTAAATCAAAAAAATACATAATACTGTGTCAATATTTATTCATGTTTCCATATCGAATACCTCTCCTATATTCTACTATACTCTGCCTTCCTAATTTTTATGAGTATTTTCATATTATATATGCATTGTTCTTGATGGTCTTTAAAAGGTTATTACGTATAATGTAAACGTAAAAATGAGTAAATCACATAACAAAACCAAATATTCACACGAAAACTAAGGAAAAAATGTGAAAATTCAAAAACTTTGGAAAATCCACATTTTTCAATCCCTTGTATCTCAAACTACAATTCTGATAAAAAAATATTGCTACAAATATGTTGGAAATTAAATGATATTTTTTATAACTATTTTGGTCGTAATTGATATCGGAAAGTAAATAATTTCGAATTTTTTTTCCAAGATGGCGCGAGCGGCCAAGATTGAAGGTCGAAAACAGCATTATCATTACCACGTCCAACTCAAGAAGTATGCCAAATATGAACTCTCCGTGACCTTTTGCAAGTTCGCCCCTTATGAAAATTCCCTAGTTCTTGGACTATTATTACAAGTAGGGAGCTTGTCCGGCGTGCTATGTGATTTTTATTTCTAAGAATTGCGTAACAAGAAATGGTATAAAAATGTATAAATTTCTTAAAGAGAAGAAATCTAATCACTCTGACAATGATGGCGGTGAATGTATTGATCCGCTAATTTCATTGTTCGTAACTAGCAGCATTAAATATCTGAAGTGTGCGGTTTAAGTATTCAATTGTGTAGGACATCTTACTTGGCATATTTAACGTCAAATCACAACATAAAATGCGCCATCTGTTTTTTTTAAAATGGGGCTTTAGAACTCGTCAGCATCGAGGTCATTAGAGCCCATGCAAGCACGGAAAAATGCAGTTTCGCACCATAGAGAAGACCCGTAGTGACCCTTCCCCGTGTGTGGGACTCGCCGAATATCTCGACCATACCCACTAAAAAACCCTCCTGAATTCAACAAATTTATAAATACAAAGATGAAAGAAAAGAAAACAGAATACCAATCATTATATCACAAAAAAGAAAAACAATTTCTGAATATTATATTTTCTAATTACAGAAACAAAGGATGAAAGTAAAGATGAAAAGGGAATCCAAATTTTTAAACCCTCCCGAGAACTTGTGGGAGGAGCCCCGATCTACTCATAAAATTTAATAGTTTATTAACATTAACCGTTTCATTTCCGAGAATTGTTGGTAAATCTGCAGCCAAACCAATTTGTCTCCGCAAACACGAGTATCTTCTGCAATCAGTTAGTAGGTGACGCACTGTCAGAGAACAGCTACACTCCTCACAAACGGGTTCATCATCAAGTAGTAAGAGATACCTATGAGTGAGAGGACAATGTCCTATGCGCAGGCGGGTCAGCTAGACCTCGTCGCGCCGGGCTGGCCTACAGGAACTGCTCCATGACTTAACAGAAGATTTGATAAGTCGGAGCTTATTCCTTTCAACGGCTAACCACTCATTGCTCCATTCACTCAGAATCCCTATCTTGACGGAATTTATGAGATCTCGTTTTGGAATCGTGGGGAAATCCACGCGATTCTTGAGGCATGCTGTCTTTGCGGAATCGTCTGCTTCCTCATTTTCTCTTATACCCACGTGTCCGGGAACCCAGCAAAACATTATGTTCTTTCCATCACTTGGCAGTGAGAAAAGTACATCCTGGATCAGCTTATCAGCTGGATACATGTTCTGGATTGCTTGAAGGGCACTCAGCGAATCAGAACAAATCAGGAAATGTGACCCGCCGGAGCACTTTGTTGATCGCAATGCTCTTAATATGGCGTAGCACTCAGCAGTGTAAACACTGCACAAGTCGCCTAGACGGTAGCCACAGGGATCACGTGGAAAAACCACGGAGCAGCCGACACCATCATCTTGCTTCGACCCTTCAGTAAACACAGGGATACGGACCCGGTGTTTGTCGAGGATTAGGTGAAAGTATACCCTCAACATCGGAGCTGGAGTGTTCTTTTTGTCATGATGCAGAAGATCGAAAATAATCTTCGGCTTGTGCAAGGCCAAGGAGGAGACTTACTAAAACCTTGGAGTAAAACATTAGATGTGCGTATACGAACATTTTCACTCGAAAACAAACACATATCACTTAAATCTCAACAAAGAACTAACGTTCAAATGATTAAATCAATAATTGAGCGTGACATTCAATTAATGCAACGCCAAAGGAATCCTGAAATCAAGCATACGTTGCCAACTTTAGCACTATGCTACCAATATATTCAACATTGGACATCACATATTCAACAATGGATACCACCACTAACAAAACCCCTTTCATGGATTAAAATACCACACACAAGATAAAAAGTAAACATTTTTATTAAATTTGATATTTTCACATTTATCAATGCTTAGATAGTCAACATCGGATTTCTTATCACATTTTTCTTTTACTTTTACAATATTAATAATTCCTTAAATTTTCCATTTATAATTAGATCAGTAATAGCAAAAACTCCATTACTTACAAAATTGAAATGTATAAGATACAGGAAACTGGTGAATAAAATATGAATTTTTTTAAAATTTAAAACTATTAATACTTGGAAAAGAGATAAATTGACTGATATACTGTCATGAATTTACCATGATGAGATCAAGTCAGTTAGCGAATGAACTGGGAAAAGTGCTCTATAACAGTGACAAGGAGTTTGAGTTATCTTAATCAATGTTTTATAGCAACTTATATTTTATTTTAAATTTGTCTCATGAATTACACGGTATTCTTTCTTTGCGAATTACTCACACAGCAACAGTACAATAAAAAAATGGGAAAATAATACTATGAAACGTTAGAAAATTCTTTTATGCACAAGATATGGTATGGAACAGAAGAAGGCGAATAGGTTAAGCAAAGCATAAACGGTAACTTCGGATAAAATTTTACTCGAGGAAATACAAATCGCAGGAATTTACCAAGCTTTTACGGTCGCGAATTATCCCTTCATTCTTATATTAAACTAGTTTGTTTCAGCGTTATTTGCACTATTAGGGGTAAAGGTAGCAAAGAAGCAATGCATATCATTGTCGTATGTTGCTGCTATCTCACGGAATTCAAACCAACTTCGTCACTAGTCACTAATGACAGAAAAAATGGAGGAACTTATGTTGAATCAGCCGATTTGCTAACAATTACTTGGGCAAACCATGGTCTTAAAGAGTTCAACTCTCGTTACCCTTAAGGGCAAACTAGTAGATTCTTTGACATCCGCAAACGAAGGACAACCTTCCATGTATGCATGTCAGCAGAAGAAAACTATGCTCCACCATTCATAATCTTCCCAAGAAAACGAATAAAATGTCGTAAGGACGTGTTTAATGCGTGCATCAAGCTAGAAGTACACTGCACACATGCTAGGCTGGTAAGCTCAGCAAACAAACAGTATAAAAGAGCAGAGCGCTACCGCTCTAAGGGGAGGAGGACTCCAGTTAGCACAAAGCAAGAGATGACCAAGTTGCTATGATCATATAGTCCGGTCCAGAGAGACCCCATGTTTTCCGACACGTTTACCAAACCGAAAACCCCCAGTCAAAACACTATCATAACTTTTACTGACTCTGCAAAACGACCTTACCACCCGAGTTCCAAATGTGCATGAGCTTCATACTTCAATCAGCAACAACAACGCTCTCGCTCACCAATTGTTGAGTGAACATCGTTCGATGCTCTCTTCCGCGCAGTCAGTTACATGAGCTTATCTTAAGTGATCTCGTATCTTATGCGAAGCTAAGTTTTCATTTACTAATATCATGTAGCAATTATCTTGACCAGTTCAGATTACAGTGCCACGCTAATGCGTCCTATTTCGTGTTAACATTATTTAATCATGTGTCTAACATTTTAAAAAGGATTGGAAACTGTAGTAAAACTACACAACTAACATTGCTGACAATTACCAATTAGCTTGCCCCGACCTGGGGCAGGCAGTAGCAGCAGGTATGCTAAGAGCATACAATCTTAGCCCGCAACACGAGGAAGAAACCGGCGCTTCTCCATCGACCTCAACCAACCTAACAGCCGAACCACAAAAAGGACTTCACCGATTTCAATCTCAAATAGATATAGTGTTTTAAGTGATTTAGAAGTGGTAACTGTCCCTGAACCTACTCCACCAACAGTGCAGGATTTACGTATAAGCTACACAAGCTATGGCTTAGGACCGCCCCACCAAAAAAAAAATTGTCCGAGTGAGCAATTGTCATAGTATATACTTAAATATACAGCAGCATTATTTGTCCCAATGCCGCACGTCCGGAACGTCCCATACTCTTCACACAATTTTTTAGCCCGTCTTTTCGAAGAACAAAGCGCTATTGTGTCTAGGGTTTGCATTACCGATAACCGGTTAACAGGTAATTATGACAACCGAAATTATTGATAAATTTCGACTGCAAATGCTGGTAATTTTTAAAATTATTTCATTATTTTATAATTGAAATGGAACGTGTAAAGTATATAATTTCTTTTACTATAAACACGAGGATTCCCCTTCGTTGCTCCGCTACACTCGAGCATGTGCTGACCTTTTGTAGTTCGAGCCGGCAGACGATACAATATTTCTGACCCTTTATTATTTACAAAAAATCTTGTTGGATAGTTGTGCATAATTAACATGGTCAGTACAGGTGTTGTGTGCAATGATCAAGATGGCGGCGGTATAGTTTGTTAACGTGTTTCTGTCTTCTTCTTTTGCGAATAAATACTTATTTTTGACTCTTATTCAGTAATATTCAAACTTCAAATTATTTTACTAACCATTTTTAATCTCAATTATTGTTAGGAACCCGTTTGATTGTCAGACTATTGAATACTTCAAATTTTTTTATTTCTCTTGCCGACCGCCACCTGTACCTCGCACGAACCTAACATCTCATTATTTTGTAAATTATTAATAATTGCGGTGTAATAGTGATAATATAAGTTAAAATACTAAGGTTATAATAATTTAGTCAATAGTGAAGTGTTAGTGATCGAGTTATATGCATTTAAATAACCTAGTACACGTGTTTTGACATTGTGTGAGTGTAACAAATAAGTGAGTGAATTTCGCGTGTCTGCAACGTCTTTGTGTATGTGCGCGTGTTTGTATGCGAGAAAGAGTGATAAATATTAATTGCAGTGTACATGTGAATTTAGTGCGTGTTCCACAACATACGTACATTAGACTACATATTGTTACAATAATGAACTCTTCACTCCACCATCTTCTACTCAACGCTCACCTAAGGAAAGTCTATAAACATGTAAACTACTTAAAGTCAGAGATCAGTAGGCTGGAAAAGGTGGTTAACAACACAAATGGCTGGAATCTCGTTGGAAATTAAAAAACTACCCACATCTCATGCCATTCACCCGTGAACAGACATGTACCTGTCCCTACACAGAATAGGTTCACAATCCTTAACCAAACTCCTGCCAAACCTAACCCTTCTTCCTAATCCTTTACCACCAACAGTTCTCCAACAACACTAAAGCACACTCTGGAGCAACTAGCAAGAAACAAAGAAACCTTAAAAAAATCTTGCTCCAAAGTACCAAGCAATGACACTCTCTGTCCTCAAAAGTTTTAATCTTAGGAGATAGTCATGGTAGGAATATGTCCTCCAAACAGAGAGTTACTCCCACATAAGTTCTCAGTCACTGGGATTTTAAGCCCAATGCCAGGATGGCTGACGTGGCTTCCCACTGATTATGCACCACGGGACAGTAGTAATTATTGGAGGGCAGAATGACGTTAATTTGGGTGGCCTCTTTGATCCTAAGAAACAACAATTCTTAAGGCCACCAAAAACACCAATGTAATTATGACTATTGCCCCCATGGCATAACAATACCTGAAAGATACTCCAATTAAACTTATTGATCTCGACAATCTCTCAGCGCAGCAGTTTACTATACATGGTCTCCACCTGAACAAATCTTGTAAACACTCTTGCTAGGCTTATTACAACAAGGGTCCTGGGTACACACAATTCTCCACCCGAAACCACCTCCATTCCTGCTCCATTCAATCCACCACTCACACCCAATCCTCCTCCAACTCCCATTCCTACTTGCTCACCAATTCCTTTTCCTGTTCCACTCACACCCATTCATCTCACTCCTTCTCACCCTAACTCTCCATCTCTAATCCCTCGCCCCATCACACCTTCCTATGCCTCTGGTGTCCTGCCAATCCACATCACCCAAACCCCGACTCAGTACACCTGCTTCTCGCATCACTTCCTATAACCTACGCAGTGCCTCCAAACCCAACAATCCCATGAACCTATAACATTCCCTTACAGCTGCACCTGACTTGACAAGCAACAAAACACTATCTATTCTACACCAAAACATACGATCACTAAAAATAAATTTGCTAGAGGTACAGTTAGATACAACATTAAGGCATATATCAGTACTATGTTTCACTGAACATTGGCAATCAGACACTTAAATTAACATCACATCACTACCAGGGTACTATCTAGCAGGATTTTATTGCCGTAAAATAGATAAACATTACAAAAATAAGCATCATGCATATGGAGGTTCTTGTATTTACCTCAAACTTAACATAGAATCCAGACAAAACACAGATTTTAACTACTTATTTAAGACTCACTTTGAATGTACTGTAATTGAAATCCTAGCTTTAAAGATATTTATTTTAAATATTCACAGAGCACCTGATGGAAATCTTGAAACCTTCAGGAAAAACCTAGAAACAATTCTTAAGAAACTGACAAAACTCAAGAACCATTTTATCATTTTTTGCGGAGATCTGAACATTGACTTTTTACAAACAAACATCATCATTGAACATGAACGAGAAAAGTTCATCCACCTAATGAAATCATTTAATTTGGAAACCATAATAAATGATCATACAAGAATAACAAATAGCACTCAAACATTATTTGACCAAATACTAATTGATAGGAGCAAACATATTTATCTTGCCTCTACATATGATACGGGACTAAGTGACCATAACGCACAGATCCTCTCACTTACAACTGATACTAACTCCCAAAAGCTCCCCACTGTAACTAACAGAAGAATATTTAACACCACAAATTTAAATACACTTCTAAATAATGAAACGTGGACTCAGGTTTATGAAACCACTAACGTAGATTAACCTCTAAGTACAACAAATTCTTCTATCAGTTATTAAATTATTTTGAAATATCCCATCTATATAAGCAGCAAACTTCTATTCCTGTTGAGGATCAACGTTCTATCAGAAAATCTGTTGCATTACCTCCGAGACTTTATGGGTTACCCAAAATTCACAAGCCTGACATTCCACTCCGCCCCATAGTTAGTGCAATAAACTCTCCTACATATGCTTTGGCTAAATAATTGACTAGACTGTTGAATTCACATGTAGACACTATGGATTCGCACGTTAAGGATTCTACTGATTTTATCAACAAATTAAAAACGTTCAAACTTCAACCTGGTGACTTACTTAGTTTCGACATGGTTTCACTGTTCACAAGGGTACCCATAGTGGACACTCACCACATTGCACGGATTTTCCGCATGACACAACGTCACTGTTCCGTCATGTTCTCACAACATATTTTCAATGGAACTTTGAATAATTTGAACAAACAGTAGGCTTTTCTCAATGATTTGGTCACTAGGAAAGAAGATGGAACTCTCGATCACACGGTCTACCGTAAGAAGACTCATACGGACCGATACTTAAACAAAACCTCACCACAACCCAGGACAAAAAAGAGCTATGATTAAGACTTTAGTGGACGGAGCCCGACGTATTTGTGAGCCCTTATACTTAAAGAAAGAACTTCGACATCTGGAATCCGCCCTACAGACCAATGGGTATACACGTAGAGAAGTACGTAGAACCCTTCAACCAAAAATAGGTAGTAATATTACAGATGAGGGAAAAGAAAAATCGGTGGTGGGTACAGCATTTCTGCCTTATATAAGTAACGCCGCGGACAGAATAGAAAAATTACTGAAGAAACACAATGTTGCTACAGTGTTTAAACCAACATGTAAAATTCAAAATCTCAGACCTGTTAAAGTTATTCGGGATCCTCTGACTAGTGGTGGCGTATATCGCATCCCATGCTCTTGCGGGGCAGTATATATTGGCACAACCAGACGGAGACTAAATACTCGTATTTCAGAACATTCAAGGAATTGTAAGTTGGGACAGGTGGAAAAATCGGCGGATGCAGAACATGCCTGGTTAAAAAACCATGACATTCAGTTCAATCATACTGAAATTATTTCATCCTCTACCCACTATTATTTCAGAATTCATCGGGAAGCCATTGAGATTTTCAAACAAAAACAATTTTTTAAACAAGGAAGAAAACTTCAAAATCCAAAGGACTTGGTACCCTGCTCATAAATCTGCATATAAAACCCTTTCCCTTTCCTAATAATTCCACCAGCCAATCACAGCAGCAGTATGGCGAAGCGAACCAATCACAGCACCACTTCGGCGAAGCGAGCCAATCAGAAACGACCCCTACGCCGAGGATTCCGAGCCCGACCTCAGTAGTGTAAGGACCGCTCCGCGTTTCCCGCGCTTTCGGTGCTCTTCGCTGACGTCCGGTGTGTTCACGATCTTTCTTTCTCGGACCACGTGGTCACGCGGCGCGCAGTTTGAACCTTCGGGAGAGAACTTGCGCGCAGTTTCAGTTTTTACTGCAACACGTGGCCGAGGCAACCCGTGTCGTGCGGGTGGCAGTCACCTCGTTGCGCATAGACGTTGCCTACTTCTCCTGCTGCATTTTCTAATACAGTAGGTCCAGTGGGTGCGATCTTGCTTTGCGAGCGTGACCGGTTTCTTTAGTTGAGTTTTGGTATTTTTTTAATAAATTTCGATAACGCGATACCGGCCACAATAGATCCGCCAGTATTCGACGGTTTTCTTCGGGTTGTACTCGACGAAACGCCCACGTCTTCGAGTAGTGTGGAAAGTGTGACTACGGAGAAGCCTTCTACCACCGCGGCGGCGAAGTGGTCGCCGGCCAACACTGACGCCTGACTAGCGGGATCTCTCCGTAAGCAGCTGCTGGGCACCAGACGTCAGCGTTTGCAGACCCTTCCAGTTGCTTCCCTGATGGCATCGACCGAGAGCTGTGAACGTGCGTCCACTGCGCTCCTTCCGGGTGAGTTTGGTCCATCGACCAAGCCTGCTGCCACAAGCTTTCTGGCGCTTCCCGGTAAGTCCACGGAAGATTTAACTATTGTAAAGACTCCACCTAAGTGCATCACACGAATAGTTCCGGCACCGTGCCCCCATGATAAGATGGAATGTGAGGAGGTATTTACACCGACGAAGATCTTTCGCCCGAAGCCAGCTCAAGAACGTAGGCTCCTGAATTTATCTAACCGGTTTGCGCCTATTAGCGCACCTATTAACACCGCCGAAGCGGCTATTGCTGACGTGAGGGACAAACTTAAAGAGGTTAATTCTGTAGGGTTCACGGTCGCTTCTTCCGTTCCCGCCGCCAGTACATCCGGCTCTGAGTCCAAGACGACGTTTGATAGTGTAGGGAAAGCTGCTTCCTCTCCTGCTCATACTTCCTCGCAAACTTTCACCCCTCCTGCCACCAACACCGAGTCTTGTAAACAAGATTACGCCGGAAACGGTCGACAGGGCGGGGACATTTACATAGAAACTGTCATCGAGACCCAGGAACTCCTGCGAGTCCTGCAGGCAAGTTCAAAATCGAAATTGACTGGTCGAAACCCGCGCGCGCACTTTATTGTGCACGTCGCCGACTTCCAGGATCACCAAGAGGTGGTCCGGAAGCTGACTGCGCTGAAGAATGAGGACGCCAACACCTCATTCTTCTTTCACCGGGTGACGGAAGATAGACGTCACCGCCTAGTGATTCGGGGCCTTCAGCCGAATGAACACATCGAATCACTCTGCGAGGATATTGTGAACCAGGGGTTCCAAGTATTTCATCTTTCGGAATTCCAACAAAAGTATGGAACGGACGGGAGCATCCACCTGGGACTACGTGGTGGAACTGGCGCACTCCACCATACAACAATTTCGCCAAACCGTACGGTATTTGGGTAATGTGAGGGTTACGCTCGAAGAGTGCAACAGACGTGAGTGGATCGCTCACTGCACTGGATGTCAGGCTTGAGGGTCACACCCGCAACCACTGTGGACGTGACGTCGTTTGTCCCCTGTGCGCGGGCCCCCACAGCCTGGCGCTGTGGTCCCCACGGCCAACACGACTCACTTGCAACAATTGTGCGGGTGACCACTGCGCCTCCTGATCGGGTTGCCCGGCATTTCTAGAACTTAAAAAACGTCGCGCTAAAGAGGTCGCTCGCGCTCAATAGCAGCGCGCCAATATTCAGGCTGCTCGGAGGGCTAATGCCCTATTGAAAACAAACGTGGCCGCTGCACCAGCCCCGAGGCCGCTGTTGGCGTCCTTTGCCAACATCGTGCAAGTGACAACTGGTCCTTCTGCACCTTCAGCTTCGCCTTCTATTGGCAACGTTTCCTCATTTCTTCCAAGTATCGCTGCTGAAGACCTTCAGTCCTTAACTGAGGTGTTGCAATTGCCAAATATTTTGATCTGCATGCTATTTTCGACGCAATCAAACCAATTCTTCCCATTCTTTCAGCCCCTGGCCCCTTCCTCCCTAAGGTTCTTAACGTCTTACAAGTTCTTGCCCCCCCTCTTCTAAATGGCCCCTAACAGTATTACCTCCTTTACGTCGTGGCATGACGGCCAGTAAACATGCGGAAATTCGACAATTTCTTTCCGACTTCTCAATCCATGTTCTTCTTCTCCAGGAATCATGACTTACTTCCTCTTCGTCTTTTTCTCTTTCCGGGTACTACATCTATCGAGATGATAGGCCCTACGTCGCTCCCAATTTAAACCCATGCGGCGGTACAGCCATCGCCATTCGGAAAACTACCCCCACACTCGCCTTTCCACTCCTACTCTTTCTTCCCTTGAAGCCACGGTCTTGGAGTTCGGTACCCAACGAGGCCAAGTTATAGTAATTTCCGCTTATCTGCGGCCTCGCAAAGCACTCGACGGGGCGGATCTCGACATACTCAGAGGTCTGGGTGACTGTATCATCATTGCCGGAGATCTCAATTGCAAACATACCGACTAGTGTTGCAGTCTGCAACATCGGCGGTAGATCCCAGGCCACATACCTCACACAACACCCAACTCTCCTTCTGCCTCCTCCCTCTGATCCGACCCACCTCATCAACGACGTACCGCACGACATCCTAGACATAGTCCTTCACTCTGCTAATCTACAAATTTCCACCCCCCCCAGCCCCGTTTTGAATTAACTTCCGATCACCTCCCTATTGTCTTCTCCACTTACTTAGGCCCTTTCCTCCACGACTTTCAACCTCCTCCGGCTATCAAGACAGACTGGCGAGAGTACACCTCACTGCTCAGCCATAAGGTGAACTCCAATCTTCCACTTACTTCACCTGACGACATTGACAGTCATTTCTCGTGACAAATCACATGCAGGCGAAGTGATGCAAACGTGTTGCGCAGCTCCCAGTTTTCTTTAAATCCTAGTGGTATAAATTCAATGTATACAAGTGAAAAGTTGTGAATAAGATTTTGTGTCAAAAGTGTCATACAAGAGAAGTGAGTATATAGTTCCTGAAATCTATGGATTAAAACTAAATATATCTGGAGTGGTGCTACGCGTCAGCTGGCACGGGTCATTTGCCTGCCCGCGAGCCTGATCTTCGAAAAGGGAAGTACAATGTACTTATTATCTGAGCTGCATGAATGATACTAAAAAGAGGTATTCAATAATATATCTAAACTTGAGATGGGTCATATAATGACCTAAATCTCGTCAATTTATTTTCTGAGTTGGAGCTTTCCCGTCATAGAAAAGGTATTTCCCCCCTGTTCCAAAAAAATTGTTTACTTACTGTTATAATCCCCCAACTTGTTAACAAAACCTTTGCATTGTCCCTCACCACCAATAAAATAACTATTCTCACTAGTTCCCTAAACCTATGTCGTATACCGTGAACAAGGAGCAATAACCTCGGTATGTGTCACCTCCATCGGCACCCTCAAATCAATTGAACAAAATATACCGAAAACGATGCTACAAACCAAACGTTTGTAAGGGGTTCTCATTTCTCATTTATTATGTACTTTATTATTATAAATGTTCTATGAGAATTGTGTTAGTTATTGTTTGTGCATAAACACTCCGTGATTATATAAACATTCATTGTATATAGACGCTCTTTGAGGTATAAGCTCCATGCTTATACAATCGATACTTATCGAAAGTGCGAGTACCTTGCACTTCCATGCATACAAGCATTGAACGCGCTCACTGTGCACGTTCCGTGACACAGCATCTATGAACGCACTCTGTATGTACGTTTTGTGTTCGGCTATATATACAGCTGCACTCAACGTCTCATCATCCATTCTACAAGTATCCATCAGACGTGTACAACGTTACTCCGCAGTGCGTCGCCATGTTGTGATGAAACTCTGATCTAGACTACCTATTGCGACGCTACCGTTTAAGGACTCACAACATTATTCGCCTACAGGCAACTTAGCGCCATTCGTGGCCATCATAAGCCTTCGGGCAATTTAGCGCATTTGTGGCCATTATTCGCCTTCGGGCAAAATATCCATTCCATCGTCGTTCGTCGTGGCGTGAAGCCAACTGTTGTGCTATTTATTATAGCGTGTGATACAATGAAACACATGTTTCATTATATATAAACTTTTTGGACAATGATTTCCTATAATGAAATCATATAACTGTTGTACTATTCATCATATAGTGCGACGTTCTCCGCTATGCGACTTCGAACATAAATGTTCACAAATGTTCTCTAGTTACAGCCGCATGTTCAGCAAGCAACATCGCTGAACTGGAACCAGACAACCTTCCGACAGAAGACCTCGGCCATGCATCCGCAGGCAGCCGGAACATCACTACTACCCGGAAGAATATTCCAAGTACAAGTATAAATTTTCGTAGCGTACAACAAGGAAGTATTTCCAATGTACAAATGATATTTCTCGTAAAGGGAGGACCACATCGAGAATACATCTCGATGGATTTAAAATCCTGCACATATTTAAGGTTTTTAATAACCAACTCTTAATTTATTTAAGCAGGTACAATTGTAATTATCACTTAGTTGATGA
Organism: Laupala kohalensis; assembly: GCA_002313205.1. Lineage (NCBI taxonomy): Eukaryota > Metazoa > Arthropoda > Insecta > Orthoptera > Trigonidiidae > Laupala > Laupala kohalensis. The sequence goes on along the minus strand of NNCF01131748.1, from coordinate 17,668 downwards.
CCGGGGGGCGTTCTCGAAAACTCGAGAACAGAGGGCTTTTTTTTTGTTTTCGTGGAGATTTAACAATCCCACTTCATCTTTTGCATATGTTCATTCTAGTAATTCTGTATAAATTGGGGAAAGGGATACTAAAGGGGAGTGTCACATGAACTATGGTTTATGTTTATAACTATTTAAACTCTGTAGAAATTGTTATTCTCAGTGTTGGCCGCACACAACGACCAACTTCAAATTTGCTACTTCAAGATCAAGTTTGTAATTCAGCATTCGTAGATTTAAGAGAATATATGTGTAAATGTTATATTGTAATAAATGTGAATTTATGAATCCGAAGCGTGTCCATGAAAAGAATCCTATTCTACCTTTATCTTCTCCATGCTCGTTGAGACAAACGAGTCCCCCCTATATATTATCTATGTTTGCGACGAATGGTTATTCGTTCGTAACAAACGATGAGAATTTAAAAATTAACAACTTCTCTCTCCCAATATAATCGGATTTTTAAATCTACACCAAAACCACTGCTCAAGTAATATAATTTTTTCATACGGGAATTCATTATCTTTCTTGAACCACCACGTCGAACTGTTCCTCCCGCAAATACCACCCGCATTGCAAACTAAGCCGCCACACCCAATCTAATCACAAACCCCTCCCTCTACCTGCAAAACTCCTCCCAAGATACCAAGCAGGAAATAGCAATGGTGGACCGCACAATGGAGGATGATGTGGACAAGTCTATAAAAGAAACTGTCAAAACGAATGATACTGATGTGCAATTAGTATTTGATGCGTCAGAAGAAAAGTCAATTTTGAAAGTTCTTTAGAAAGAGCCAAAGTGACAATTGCAAACAAGGATATCCTCAAGCAGCATTTTGACAATATGCTCTCTAAATGTATTGAGGCATGCCTACAAAATGCTGCTCTTCGAACTCAGCTAAGAAATACAACAAAGAAACTTTTAACAACGGAACAAAATATGAAAGAATTAATAAATTCAAAACAAACTACAGACATTTCTCCCAAATCTATGAGGCAAATTATAAAAGAAACAGTCGAGCTAGTCAATCCTACTTATGCTTCCCAGGTAGAAGGTGCGACATTCGTTCCCAAGCCCACACATCCTCCAAACCCTACCCCAGCTCCGCTTTTGAAAAATATGATATTCTTATCTAACACAGGAAAGAAAGGAGATGAGGCAAAAACATCTCTCCTCAGCTTGATTAATCCCGTCAAGGATAAACTAAAAATTCGAAGCATTAAAGCATCTAAAGATAATGTAGTTATTCAAGTAGCAACTGATGTAGATGCAGAGAAAATCTCAACGAATCCACAACTGAAAACACAATACGAAGTGAAAATTTTAAATAAATTCAGGCCTCGAATGATTATCTATGATGTAGCTACAGCATTAAAGGAAGAGGAACTACTTAATTTCGTGCTAACACAACGAAATAAACCCAGAAGACATCTCACTGAAATTCAGGACAGGTCCAAAGGACAAAGAGACCTGTCACTGGGTGGTGGAAGTGTCGCCAGAACTAAGGAAAAAAATGATCAACAATAAAAGAATATATACATAGGGTACTCGTCGTGTGCAGTTAGGGACTTTACTCAGGTAACTAAATGCCTGAATCGTAGGGACCTAGGTCATACGAAAAAAGCTGTACTCGTGAAAAGGTCTGCCACCGGTGTTCAGACTGGACATTCAAAGGAGTCGTGTAAAACAAAATATGCGTCGGAAGTATGCATTCCTTGCACTACTAGAAAAATTATTGGATATAAACATCCTAACAAAAAGGGATGTCAAATCTATCAATTAATGTACAAGCGTCTTATCGACAGAACAGATTATGGAATGTAAAGTGGGACAGATAAACACAATGAGGTCAAAATCTGCTATTATTGAGTTAACAAAGTACTCTATAGAAAACGGATTAGATATTCTTCTGATGCAAGAGCCATATACGAACAAAGGAAAAATTCCATCTATTGTCTGCACTCTTGCCTCTCTCCTATTTTCTGTAATCGCAGGATCCGGCTCAAAATTAAACTCCTACTTTACAAAACGTGTCCATAGCCTGGCATTCTATGTCTGTGAAACTTGGGCTACCACTCCCAATGAAAATCATCGTCGCCTTCACATTCTTGAGAACCGGTTCCTGCGGATGGCTGTTAAACCGCCCATGGACACCCCCAATTCTTATCTTCGTCGAATTACTAAATTAGAACCTATCACTAAATTCATCTTCCTTCGTGCCCGGATACATCCGGAAGGCGTTCCACGATCCCACCGCCAACATCTTTCATAAGTACTCTCGGCATCCGTTTCGCAGTCAATCCCCGTGCTCATCCTCGGTACCCTTCCGACATACTTCAACTCCCCATTCCCTCATTCTACCCTTAACTATCTCTTTTTCAATTTCATCCTTTCGCCTCAATCTCATCCTTCTACCAATAAAACTGCCATTACTCCCATCAATTTATCCTTTTATACCCACCTCATTTCTACCTTCACTTCCACTTTTCCCCACTAATGAGTGCCTAAGTCGCCGGTTTCTGGCGGACATGGCAGTCGCATTCTAAGTTTCAGTAGGACTTGTCAAAATTTAAACCGTGCAGCCCATCCATGATGAGCACCATCCGGTGCAGGCGCGGACAACTGATGCCACACACTCGAGAGGCCACGGAGGACGCTACGCCCAGGACGCCCCTACTGAAGATGGCAGCCGCAGTAGCCGCCGAAACGTCTGGACCACGGCATAATAGCCCGGAAAACGACAATAATATTAATTCTTACAACAGAAAGTCTACTACAGTGTTCAAGAATTCCTCAATGGCAATAACTAATGTATGACATACTATCTGTTGCAGGTAATCATTAGAACAAAGGTGCAGAAGGTGACCCATGATGAAGGAAACGATCTAACATAAAATTACATTGTTTTACCATAAATATTGTGAGATTTGAATAATTCTCTAATTAATAACAATTTAATCATTCTGTTGCGGAATTTTGGAAGGGCGAAGAGTTAGAAATTTAAACGAATGACGGTTTGGAGAAGTGGACGACTACAGACGGGACGCGGCACTAGAGAGTTGTCGGCGGCTCTTTTGACTTCAATCAAAATTTATGGTCTTTTAGAAACCTAAGGCTAGTAAGAGGCGGGGGAGGATGTTCCACCCATCCTTAGGAACCCCATGTGGCCGCTGGGGGCGCGCACAGGCTCAGACTTGTCGCGAAAACGTTGGAACTTTAAACGTCTTTTTCCAGAATGTTCTAGAAGGTTCTAGAAGGACCTTTAAAGGGTCCAATGAGAACCCAGGCGTAGGAAGGGGAAATTATTTCTGATTGGGAACTTTCGGCACACGTGATATTCAAAATTTTGGGAGAAAAGAAGGGATGGAGGTTATTTAACGGGGACGCAGAGATTTTTCGTCCTCACATTTTCGTTTTTCGAGTGATAGCTCAGAGAAGCTCAGATTTTTCGTGCTCAGAGTTGCTCAGATTTTTTGTGCTCACATTTTCGTTTTTCGAGTGATAGCTCAGAGTTGCTCACATTTTCGTTTTTCGAGGGATAGCTCAGAGGTGCTCAGATTTTTCGTGCTCAGTTACTCACATTTTCGTTTTTCGAGTGATAGCTCGGAGTTGCTCAGATTTTCGTCGATAGCTCGTTTTTCGAGTGATAGCTCACAGTTACTCACATTGTCGACATTATTCGTTGCTCAGAGATAGCTCATTAGTTACTCACATGTTTTTCGTCTGCGCTCATATTGATGCGTTCAGCTCACATAGAAATTTTTGGTCGCAGATAGATGCTCACGCAGCTCAGACATACATGTTTTCGTCAGATCAGATGCTTTTCAGATCGCGCTGATAGATGTTTTTTTCGCTGACTTAGATTTTTCGTCAGCATTCGGACGGATGCTTGTCNTTTTTCGTCAGCATTCAGACAGATGCTTGTCAGCTCGTACAAGTTTTTGTCAGCTGAGACTGGTGTTTCGTTGAAGCTCAGACTCGATTTTTAGATTGCGTCAGCATACGTTTCCGAATCGTGCTCATGCGGCGTAGATCACTCGAGTATTTTTAATTAATTGGTCGGAGCGTTTTTCGGGTGGTAACTGGACGGACGCGGTAAACGCTGAAGCTGATTGGCGCTGGTCGCAGATAATCCGGAAAGGCAGCCGTGCTGATGTCTGTGGGGGGGATCCTCCTCCACGGCTTTCCAATGGTCCATCATCTTGGTCAGGTATGGTGCGATCGCTGGTGAAGGTGAAAGCCAACGTCGCATTGCGCTTGCGCGTTGCTAAGAACTGGATGTCAGCTACCAATCTGAGCGTGAACTTTGAATTGAAATAGTGTTATGACTGAACTCTGTCGCTCAGAAAGGTATGCCAAGTAAAATCAGTGAACTATTGGAACTAAGAAGGAATTCAATTAAACTGTTAAGGAGAAAGAGTTAGGAGTAAAATCAGTGTTTGACTTTGTTTACAAGAAATGAATGTGTCATTGTAGCTTAAGTTTGAATAGAGTTAAAAAGACAGTGAATGCTTATTTTTGGTTATGATAAATGTTGATAAAATTGACAGTTAGTGAATGTTAATGGTAAAGCCAGTGTTTTTAATGTGTGTCTTTTGGTGGGAATGTGGCCACTTAGGCATTTGTGTGTGATTTTCATTTGTGCCTTTTGGCGGGAACAACGCCACTTTGGCGTTAGTGTAACAGGGAATGTTAATTTCTATTTGGGTTTTGTCTTTTGGGGGTGATTTGTTTGTGTGAGGAATGAGTAATTTTTGTGTGTCTTTTTGGCGGGAACAACGTCACTTTGGCGTTAATGTAATGTGATTGTTGGGTTTTCATTTGTGTTTTGTTTTTGGGGGTGATTCTTTTGTGGGAGGAATGTCTCCAAGGAATAAATTAACTTTCATAAATGGATCTATTTGTCTGGCGTTTTCCTTGATTGGAACCATTGTATGGCCCCTTTCCTTCGGATATAAATCGAACCCCGTTAAAATTATTGTGGACCCCTGAGGAGAGCTAGCCGGGGCATTCGCAATAGAACCATTCAAAATTATTTTGTGAGTAATTATTATTAACCTTAAATCCCGTTCTGCCACAATACAGACCTCGACATAAATTAATAAAATAAAAGTAAAATAATAGAATTCCTACCATAGATATCTAATAACCCTAGCCTAAATAAATATTAATATTCTGCAGCAGAAAATAATTGTATTTTATGTTAATTTCTACTTAGCCGAAGTTAAATGAATATGGTTAAATGTATCAAAATTAATATAGTTATTCTTATATGTAAATATTGTTTTTGTTGTTAGTTCTGACTCACCATACATCATTGTTATGATCTATGTGGTTCAATAAAATATTATTATTACTATTAATAATTTTTCTGCGATCGTATTTTAATTGAAAAGAAAATAGAGAACCCATTTTCTATATTTTCAAGTCAAAATAACAGTAGACTTTGCATGATAACATTTTTTTGTAAATAAACATTCGTAAAACATATTGAAATTAATGACATTGTCCTAAAAAGGTTTAAGTGATAAAACATTAGATACAATATTTAAAATTTATAGATAGGTCGATCCTATGCAGACACCTGTAGCTGCAATTATAGCATATAGTTTAACATTTTTCTGTCAATATAATAACAAACTGTAATTTAATATATAAACTTACAATTTGTTATTATTAAATATATATTTGAAAGAACAGCACATTAACAAATACATATTATTTTGTTTTGATTGTATTACATTAATTATTAATGTATATGTTTATTGTTTTTTCTTCTTTAATTTACTTAATTAAACTAATATTAAAACTTGAGAGGATATTGTTAATTTTCTCTTTGCATGAATTATTTATTATAAAAATATCGCTTGCTGGTAAGTAGTGGTAATATCACAGGAAATTTTCAATTAAAAAAAATGTCATGCATTATATTACTTTTAAATGTACAAGGTCAGGCAGAAAAGTAATGAGACTGGCAACACTACAAGCAATCTGGCAACGCTGCGCTGTTGTCCTTGATAGAGCACGTGTATCAGTACCCTCCCATAGCTCAGTGCGAGTTTCAACTCCTTCCGTTAACTACGTGATTTTAGTGACTGCTATTAGTGAAGTTGTGTTTTGGTTGTGCGTCAAGCAAAATGGAACAGCGGAATTCGGAGCAACGTTGTGCCATTAAATTTTGTGTTAAGCTTGGAGAATCTGCAAGTGTGACGTTTGAAAAGTTAAAACAGGTCTATGGGGAACATTCTTTATCCCGAGCTCAAGTTTTTCGCTGGCACAAATCATTTTTGGAAGGCAGAGAACACGTTGAAGATGAACACCGTTGAGAGAGGCCTTCAACTTCGAAAACTGATGAAAACATCGAACGTGTGAACACTCTTGTGAGATCAGACCGTCGTTTAACATTAAGAATGTTGAGTGAACAATTAAATTTGAACAGATTTACCGTTCATCAAATTTTGAGTGAACATTTGCACATGCGAAAGGTCTGTGCCAAAATGGTGCCGAAAAACCTCACAATTCAGCAGAAGGACAATCGAAAAAACAAGTGTCTTGATCTTCTTGACAGAATCGCTAATGAGCAAGATTTCTTTAGTCGTGTGATCACAGGTGATGAATCATGGATTTTTGAATACGATCCTGAGACCAAGAGGCAAAGTGAGGAGTGGCACACTGCAAACTCTCCTCGACCAAAGAAAGCTCGAATGATCAAATCGAAGATCAAAACAATGCTGATTTGTTTTTTGGACAGAAGGGGAATCGTCCACAAAGAATTTGTTCCTCCAGGACAAACTGTCAACCAAGTTTTTTTTATAAAGACGTCCTTGAAAGGCTTAGAAAAAGGGTCATTCGCGTGAGACCAGACATTCCAGACAAATGGATGCTCCATCATGACAACGTCCCATGACTCACTGCCCTCTCCATAACAGAATTTTTGACCTCAAAAGGCATTCCTGTGGTTCCCCAGCCCCCCTATTCACCAGACCTCAGTCCCTGTGACTCTTTCCTTTTTCCTAAACTGAAAAATATCCTCAAAGGTCGTCATTTCGGGACTGTAGAAAACATTCAAAAGAGTGTAACGGACATACTGAAGACCATACCGGTTGAAGACTTCCAGCGCTGCTACCAACAATGGGAACAACGTCTCCATCGGTGTGTAGCTGCCCAAGGGAACTACTTTGAAGGGGATAACATTGATGTTTGAAAAAAATAAAAACTTTGGTAAATAAAAAATCCGTCTCATTACTTTTCTGCGTGACCTCGTATGTTTATAGTTATATTAAATATTCTGCCCACAGTTTGCAATATGTCAACCAGAAGTTATAAAAGTGGAGATCAAAAGAGGAAAAAGAAGCAGAGAGCTGAAGAAGAGCTTAGCAAGTTAACAAAATTAGAAAGTTTCTTAACAAAGATAGATAAGGGGCCTAATAAACCAAAAGCCTCTACCACGGGATATTCATCCTATTCCTGATACAGAACCTGTACATAGAATCTACTTTAACGAATGAAGCAACAAATATTAAGATTCATAAACCAGAGAGAAGTACAAGCACAGAAGATTCAGCATCAAAAAACAAACAATGATGTTGGGCTATGGGGTTGTAGCGAACTACATAATAATTAACCCCTAACCAGATGTGCAATGGGCAACTAGGACTATTTATAAACTATATAATAAACATTTGTCAATAGTCAACAATTAACAGCATTCCAGAACTATCCTCGACAAACGAATGCTACTACAATTAACTAAATTAATATAATAGTGACGATCTCATATTTTTGAATTAGTGATTTGTAAATTCGTGAAATGTCAGTGTGATGATGCAACTCCTGTAGGCTGCTTCCAGCTAAATGAACTGTGAGTAAAGTCGACAATGAGTCGCGACAACCAACGAAATTGTTTGAGACAGTCTAAATTTGTTCTCATAATAATATTTTTGTAATTTGCTGATTATTAACTTCAAAGTCATATGTTTACGTATAAAAGCAAGATTGACTATTTAATATTGACATTTATCAAGTTAATAGTAACATATCTTAACATTCTATATAATTGTTCTTCAATCTCTTGTTTTTACAGGAAATAACTATTACGTTTACATATTTTTATTCTAATCATGTCTCAATTTATGTGTTTATTTATTACTGTGTTTCTTAATGTATAAAATTGTTGTTTGCAACTGACTACAAGTCACAATATTTAAGCTAGTAAATAAACCAATAGCTGTTTATTTCAAATTGAAATCAAAGCTTTTTATTAATCAATTTAATTGACGTTCAGTAGACGTTAATGTTCGTTTATTTTTATAATGTTGTTTTCTGGCTAGGTAAAACTTATTCACAAATTAGCCCTTCTGATATTTCGATTTCTAATAGTGTCCTCAATAACAAGCCATGCCGGTTATATAGTCGACATTAATCACACCAGACACGACGACAGGGCGATTTAAGTAAAGATGAATTTTATACTGGGTAGAAAAAGGTCTGTCAGAATGTCAGCACTCAAATGACTCATTTGAAAAATCGAAGCAGCTTTTTGCAAACCAAGACGGATATTGCTCAAAAAGCTTGTTCTATCCCAAACGGGCTAATGGTGAAAAATACTGCAGAGAATGGTTAGTATATTCGCCAGCAACTGGTCGTGTGTAAACTCTTATCAAATTCTTCTACATCAGATTTTGTGATTGGCACAACACCTATTTAGTTCAAAGTCATGAAAAGTCTGTAGATCGTAGAACAGCTTCGGTAACATATCTTACAAGAAAACGTGGCTAAACAATTGGCTACCAACTAGCAGAACAGATAAATAATAAACGGCAATACTGGAAAAATGTTATTGAACGAGCTGTGGCAGTCATAATTACTATGACAGAGCGTGGTTTACCTTTCAAAGATAAGGAAACATTTCGTTCTCCTCACAATGGCAATTTCCTTGGATTACTCAAACTTATAGAAAAATTTGATCCTTTTCTAGCAAGCCATATAAAAAAATTTGAGAATAAAGGATCAGGTGTCACATCTTATCTTTCTAAAACAGTATGTGATGAATTTATCCAAATTATGGCACATAACGTGATGAATTTATCCAAATTATGGCACATAACTCAATCTTGGACGATTTAAGAACAGCAGAGTACTTCAGTTTATCTGTAGATTCCACTCCAGACAGATCTCATATTGATCAGCTCACTGTTGTGAGGTATGCTTCATCAGATGATGGGTTCCCTATTGAACGTTTTCTAACTTTCCTAGAGATGGGTAGCCACACAGGGGAAAGTATGGCTAAGATGGTGCACAACTACCTTACAAATGAGTGCAAAATAGATTTTAGTAAGTGTCTAGGCCAGTCATATGATAATGCTGCCAATATGTCTGACAAATACAAGTGTATGCAAGAAATAATATTGAATATGAACAAGTATGCTAGGTATATTCCATGTGCTGGTCATTCCCTGAATCTTGTTGGTAGAGCAGCAGTTCACTGTTGTTTAGACTTAACATTGTAGTTAAAAGATGTAGTAAACTTTTTTGGAATTGTTCAAGAAATATATAATTCCCTCAGTCTCATGTGCATAGAAAGTGACAAACTATGCAGTTTATCATTTGATGATGTCTTCAGTGACTTTGCTCTGGCAAAGGCAAGAAAGAAAATATTTTAGTTTAATATAATTCCTTAATCCTTATAACATGTTTCAAGAGATTAGATAATAAGCCTTTGTAAATTGTGCCTTTTAAAAGAACTTTTGTTTCTTTTTACCAAAGTTAGCATTTTTAAGTTTATTATGAATAAAAATGATTTTAAGTTAAAGATTTATAATTTCACTTCCTATACACTTCTTAATTTATTTCAGTTTAACCCTCTAGGTATCCTAAAATCATATTTGGCACTGACATATAATATCTGGACTTATAAAGGGTCCCATATCAAATAGCTTAGGGCCTTATCAAGTCTAAATCTGGCCCTGCCACCAACTTTTCATATCAAGAAACCGCCTCCCATATTCATATACAATGTGGAAAACTAGACTGCTTTTGCAAGACATTACTAATACCATAGGTAATGACTTTTCCACGTACATGAAGGAGAAATCCGTGCGTGTCTCCACAACTACATCGGAAAATTTTGAATTGCTCAAAAAATTCCTAGACTCTTACAAAATAAATTACCATACCTTCAGAGATCCTAATAGTGCAACTATAAGTGCAATAATCAGGGGCGACTTCACAGAACTTGAAATCAAAGAGGTCCTTGAAAACAATCTCACGATCATTAAAGTAACCAGACTGTATAAGTGGGATAGATCCCAATGCCCCTGTGTGCCGTAGAAGTACCAAATAATGAAGTACTAACCAAAATATTTTAACTTAAATATCTTTTGAACTGCTCAATCAAAATAGAACCACGTAGAAGAAATCAAACAAGTATTCAACGCAAAAATTGTCAAGACTATGGCCATACAAGAACTATTGTAAAAGACCTTCTCGTTGTTTAAAATGTGGTAGTTCTCATACCACAGGCCAATGTACTCTTTAGGAAAATGAGTCTGCGATCTGTGCAAATTGTAACAGGCCTCACGCTGGGTGAGTGGGCTAGCTGAGAAGGCCCAAGAGGCCGCGAGGAAGAACAATCTGAAAGAAGTGTACAGTATAACTCGTAGTATCCCAGAGAAAATTTGTAAAAAAACCGGCCATTTAAATAAAAAAATGGCGGGTTAATAACTAACAAAAAAGACCAGATGCAACGATGGAAAGAGTAATGTAAGGAAATGTACAATATTCCCGAAGAAGAACGTTCTACAGTAAACCCAGAAGATGATGAAGTAAACGTGGAAGACTGTAGAATCCGTACCTGTGAACCATCCAAGGAAGAAATATGAAGTGCATTAAAAGCAATGAAAAATGGCAAAACACTGGAAATTGATAATATTAAAACCTTAGTACTATGAATGATATATGGAAACAACAGTAAACATACTACATTTGCTCTTTTCTAAAATATGGGAAGATGAACAAATACCTGAAGATTGGAGGACAAGACTTCTTGTCAAAATACCAAAATAGGGGAATACTGTGAACTGTAAACATTGGAGAGGTATTTCCCTGCTGTCGGTCCCAAGTAAAGTCTTAAATAGAGTATTTTGAACAGAATTAACTCTATGGTGGAAGGAAGGCTGAGGAAGGAACAGGCAGGTTTCTGTAGGGGGTAGATCATGTATCGATCAGATTTGTACTCTCCGTATCGTACTGGAGCAAAGCATGAAATACATAAATAATATGTACATAGTATTCGTTGACTTTGAGCGGGTTTTTGACTCCATTTACAGAAATGAAATGTTAGTATCATTAAGAAATATGGCATCCCCAAAGAAAATTGCTAATTTAATAAGGAATACCTATCAGGACTACACATTCCAAGTGGTACATGAAGGTAAATTATCAGACCATAAACCAGCTGCCACAGGTGTAAGACAGGGATGCATTCTCTCTCCAACTCTGTTCCTTGTAGTGATGGACGAAGTTTTAAGAATAATATTGTTATATTTATGTATGGGGCTTCCCCACTGATGACAATAAATAAATACACCTTTTATTGCCGACTTCTGAAATATTCTGCTGTCATAGAAGATGTGGCTGAAAGAAATAAAGCTCCACTGTAACTCTACTGTTGCTATGTTGCTGATTTGATACCCAGTGACATTTGCGTACAGATTTTTGAAATTGGTTTATACCATCAATCAACTCAAAATATGTTTGGAAGCTGTAATGAACAAAACACGCTCTCACATTGCTTAGGAAAATCTTAAACATACGCTGAGAAATTAGCAATTCCGCAACGTCGCATTACTACAAATCTGGCAATGTGGCTAACAAATGAAGGAGATAAAATTGGAACACTTTTGAAGGTCAATCTCCATTGCGCTGATACATATCCTAAGTATATGTCTCCGTATACTTTAATACATTCGTTCGACGTTTCTGTAAAATAATTTCTATACATGAAGATGTAAGTTACACGGTATATTTAGTTTGTTCATTTGTGAATCATAGTTTACAATAATATATTTAATGATGAAATTTTCTTCGGTTTTAAAAATTTAAATTACCCTGTGACTACATTCTTAAATTTCCATTAAGAAAACAATCTACAAAAAGTTACGGAGAATCATTATAAAAATAAAGAAAATAATTCTCGAGTTTCTAATTTCTATGAAAATTATGCTATACACTTTGTTGTATTGTAGTTACCAAAAATTAAGAATTATGTAAAAGAACACTTCATTCTAATAAAGATACTGAGTAGAATATTGATATGTTTTATATTGTGTAATTTATAACCATACAATATTTTCAATAAAAATAATATTCATGTAGCATCTTTAATTTATCTTATAATACTTTTGGAGTACAGTGTTCAATACAGAAAAACGTTATATGCACTTTAGTATGTCTTTCAGTGAATTGAAATAAGGAGAATATTTTATAAACTTTATTTAAAACACAATGCAATTTTTACAAGATAATTTTGATCATGTCTCTGTACAAATATCAAGACCAGTATACGAATTCTGTGAATAAATTTATGGATCTCGGAGTAATTTTTGATGCTTTGTTGAAATTTGATAAACATAAGTTATATAATTAATAAAGCTAATAAAATGCTAGGCTTCGTGAGAAGGACAGTTTGTGTCTGTTAAATGTATCATAAAGTGCATTCAAGCCATAATCCTTCCGATTTTTTTTGTCAGAACTAGAAACAGATGGAAACATGAGGTTTGTTTTAAAGTACGTGGGCACTTTTTGTCAATGCGTAACATAAATGACAGGAATCTAGCGGCAGCGGCGAGATTGAGAACTGTTTTTGATATTTAAAATGGCGACGTTTCCATTACAAGATCATTTGTTTTCTCCGTTTGTGTAGTGTGACACCAACTGAAATTCATCTCCAGTTGAGTGAGACATGCAGTGATGGTGTCATGGATGTGTCTAATGTGCGTTCGTAGGTGCGACAGACGAAAGAAGGCAGGCAGAAAGTCGTTTGGTAACAAACCAAGACAATCTCCGCATCGCACAAGCCGGTCTAAAGACATGTGATCGAGCGAGTGGAGAAAGATGTTTTTGAGGATCGCCGTGGGACACATCGCCTCCAAAGTTGATGTTTCCGTGGGGTCTACGAACAATCCTGCATGACGACCTGAAAATACAAAAAAGTTTCCTCCAGGTGTGTGCCACGAATGCTGATGTGTACTGACGGCATGAATGGGAAGATCTTTTCATCGTTTATGACAATGACTTTTAACTGTTTCCAATGATGACAGACACTCTCCGTAACCCACATTCACTAATTGTACCGCTATTGCATAATCGATTTTCCAGTGTCAAAACAGACTCCTACAGAACAGTTCGCAGTGGCTATGGAATCATGGCGTCAATATTGTAAAAAAAATGGCAGAGTTGCAGGGAAATTATGTTGAGAAGTGACAAGTTTCACAGTTTTCGTGTGATTAGTTAGTGAGAAAAAAAATTGGAGGTTATAACTTGAATGCACCTCATATATAATAGGAAAATATGATCAAACAAGGTATAGTCCCATTGCACCACGTCATGTATATGATCTAGTATCATTAAACAAAATGGATGACCTACAATTTTTGATGAAGGTTCTTGTATGAGCTCCATCGTAACAATTTGTTTACTTCTGAAAAGATAAAATAGCAAAAACAAAAAGAGGAGATTGTGGGTTAGACCGGGGATTGCTAGACGCTGTCAGTTGGGCATTCACAGCAATTTACTGAAAAAGATTAGATGCGAAGACCCAAAACATGTTATGTTCTTCAGAATGGATGAAAATTCCTTTCTTTTTGTGATGTTCGAAGTGCACAAATTTATTTATAAGGAAAATATCCATATGAGAAACAATATAAGTGTGGACGACCGGTTCTTCGATATTTGGCAACTGGAGAATCTTTCTAGTTTACAGTACAGTAAACGTATACCAAAAATGCACTCTTTCCCAAATCATTCGAGAAACATGCGAGGCTATTTATGAATCGATGAAGGACGAATTCTTTAAGGTATAATATTTTAACTGCAACCGTTTGATAACTAAATTATCAATATTCATTTACGATGGGTTTGTTCCAGCAGCAATCCCTGATAATTCCGAACTGTCTCCCGCGCCGTTCCAGCAGTCGCCAACAAAGAATTCCGAACAGTTCAAAGAGTTCGGAATTTAAAATCCCTATGTAATTCTAGAACTGCTGTTACAGTCGGTCAACCGCATGGTTTGTGCGGTGGGGGAAATCAGCGGAAAGGAAGCGAATATCACTCGATTGTTTGGCGTCGCTGCGTCTGACCTGTTTCGTTTGACTTTACTTTTTTAAATTGAATTATTCTTTCGACTTTCGAACCATTTTCAATCTCTTCTGTTATATTATGACCCTGCTTTTTTCCTGTTTCATGGACGTGTAGGTGTTTCCTTAAATTTCGTAATTATCAAATCATAAATTCCAAATTAAGATATGACTTTGAAGTGCTGCATACCTGTGTGGAATGGAAATTATAAACATGGACCTCGTGCACGTCTTCTCCTTTCCGAAAGATCGTAAATTAAGAAAGAAATGGATAGCAGCAATGAGACAGAAGGATTTCGTCTCAAGGAAATATTCCAAGGTAAACGCTTATGATAAAAATTAAAACTGAAATCTGAATTATAAATAAACTATACCAGTTACTTGATTTATAAATCAGTACATTTCCAGTATTTAATATTGTTAAAAATTATTTGTTTGTGAAACATTTTCTATTGCAATTTCTATTTTTTCAAGTTCGCAATCAGTGATGCAAAATAGGAAACATATTGGTAGAAAAAACTGGCGAAAGAATTTTAGTTCCTTTGAAGTTTCCACATCTACGAAAATGTGCAATACTCACAAAAATTCCTGGTGTTGTACCTAACACATTTGCTGTTTTTGTGAGAGAAAATGCAGAGGAAAGACGAATTACTTGCGAAAATCGAATTACGAAAGTAAATTTGAATAGTTTAATTACCAAGGGATGATCTAAATTCAAATCATTGGAAGAATTAAGTGTTTGTCTAGTGAATAACAAATTTGATGAGAAAGTTACCATTTTTTGAAAGACTGACATGATTGTAGTAGGGAAATTTGAAGTTAGAACTCCTGCAATATTTAAATACTGTGTTTGGGTAGATGAAAATATGTAATTATTAGCATTTTACCAATAGAGAGAATACTGCTTTTTTCCTGTTTCATGAATGGTGTACAATTACCAAGAAGAGTATATCAAATCCATAAAACATTTAATATTAAAAATAAATAAAATTTTGTAAAATGTATTGTTTTAACTGAATATTTCTATTTTATTAATGCAATGGAATTTATTATTAGGTATTTATTTGAAGGATCCAAGTTTGTATTATAAATTTCTCGATTTTTTGTTATTTTAAGAATAAAAAATCTTTTATTTCAGTTTGCGATAAGAAAAACTGTTATTAATTTAACACAGACACTGAGTGAACTTAGTTCTAAGGTCTACCTGTGGACACATTAAAAACCAGCTGTAAGGCTTTGTAATGAAGGTGGTGGAATAACGAGGAAAGCAGTAAGCGAAAGAGAGAGAGCGGCGCATCGGTTTGCAGGATGACGACGTACGAGCCAGGACAGGGACGACCTCATGTATGTCTCCATCTGGGAAATTTCGTCCGCATGGAAGATGTTTCTTTAGTGAATGTTCAATTTACTCAGCAGTCGTGAGTGAACAATAAATTTGTTTCGTTAGCTCAGTTAATACACAATTTCCCATGCTACTAAATAATTATCAACAACGGAGAAAACTTCATTTGTTATTGGTACCCGAGAACCATCCGTCCCAGACTGTACAACTAGAGGAACACAACTTGCGTCAAACTCCCTGCACTGGATGAACTAGATTGAAAGACCAACGGACAGAAGCAATGCCCGAGCACGGATGATGGACTCAAAATCCGCGTAACCATACCACAACGAGACAGCTCAACTCTCACACAAACACGAAAATCAACAAGGCTGAGGTTGTACTGACCAATGGCGACACATTGGTTCCCCGAACCCTGTACGAGACGTTATATTTTGCTCCGAAAGTAATTACGCAATGGACACCACTTGCAGCAGCAAGAACAAAAGTGACTAATTTAGGACACTCGTTAGAAAAACGGGCCAAGATGTGTATACGAGATGCAAAAACAAAATTGACAACCTCTCCTACTACTACAAAATCTAAATGATACACGTCCTGACCATCCTTTTTTGGGAAATCTTTTTGCAAAATAGATTTTATCCTATTTTTCCATCAAAGATGTACAATCTTATGACCAAACTGAACGCACTCTCTTTTCTCTCCTCGTGGCGTCGCAGTAAGTGTTGGCCTATAGTAAATGATAGCTTTTCTATATATTAACATTTACGGAAATCTAATAATTTCTCTTTTTCTTTACAAATGAATTTTTAGTCATTTGAGGAAAAGAAGCGGAGAGAGAATACATATTTTAGACTTATATTAACATAGATCGACTGCTCGTAGATGTAGTGAGGGGGAAGAGAAGTGGCTTAGGGACAAATGCTGTCAGAACAAGAAGCTGATGTAGGAGACAGTTGCCTCCAGCCGTCAAAGACACCATGGATTAAATGTTACCAGCGGTAACTGAGATCTCTTGATCCTAACTGATAATAATAGGAGTAACAGGAGATGAAGGAAGGATTTTGAATACGCGTCGGAAATGGATGCTATCATGGTATCTAAAATGGATCTCATTAAAATACAGCTCCTCCACTGATGAAAAAGAATGCCAGTCCATGGAAAGTAACATCTATCAAGGAGCAGTGTTCACTGAATTTTTCTGAGCTACGAGTAGTGTCCTCATCCTCATTTAGAAGCCCGAAGAAAAGTTATAAGTCAACAGTATAGAGGCAAAATTCTTCACCACTGAAGGAGAAAATCATCCGCAAGTCATATCAAGCAGCCCCGTTCACTGAAAACACTGAATGTATTAGTTTCTTTTTTGTCTTCGAAAAACAAGAGTTTACAGAAAGAAAAGAGCAAGCCTTGTAATTTTCTTGATATGGATACCACTTATAGCAAATCAATGCTATCTTCTGTCGCAGTTTCTTCACCAGAAAATTTGCTCAAAGGGTTGAAGGTACCGAACAAATAATATCGCTAAGGGTTCGTGTTCTCTTTGAAGGAGGTGGAGAAACGATTATCAAAGAGTAGCGGAAGAGGAAGGAACGATTTCGAATATGCGTCGCAAATGGATGCTATCCACATCAAAAACAGGTATCTAAATTCAGAGATCCTTCTGTAAACTGAACAGCCTAATCCCGTCCCAGAATCCTGTGTTGATATTGACTGATTGTGTATAATCCTCTAATGATAGTGTCCTCTACATTTGGAGGAAAGGAAGTGTTTGTTGGAGGGAACGAGGCATTCCGCAAAAGACATTCGATTTTGAGGTGAAGAGTGAGAAGAACGTAAGGGGAGGAATGACATTCTAGAAGAAACCATTAAAAATAATTTATGTCCAAACAGCACAAACACACACACACACACACACACACACACACATATATA
>NNCF01131742.1:42168-65783 GCA_002313205.1 Laupala kohalensis | reverse complement strand
CATCAATAGTGTCCTCAACGACATGCCACGCTGGTTAAATAAAGAACATAAGCATTCTGTGTAAAGAGTAAGTTTCTTCTGCCTGAATTTTAAAATAATTCGTTCTTAGGTAGATATTAGCACCGAATACTGAAAACTATGTGTATTTTTGTAGGTATTCTTCGAATTATTTAAGTTTTGAAATAAGCAAAAGTGAAAATTTAATATAAAGAAAGTAGAAAAATTTTGAAGCAAACTTATGATTTAGAATATTATACAGCATGTATCCGTGATGATGTTACAAACAGGGAGGATGGCAAATGAATCAATTTGAGATAAGGAACCATATTCCACGATCGAGTCAAAAGTTAAAAACCTTCGACCTTGAACCCGCCAACTTGGGGACAGTAGACCAACGCCATATCCACTCCATCACTAAGGCCTTGTGTGTGAGAGAAGTCTTGTGTTTGACACACCTGTCGAGACTGAAGAGGGTCTCATGGCAACAATTCCCGTTGCCTGCGACACTGTTCACACGTCACCGGGGATTTCTAACGGGTTCGACAGAACTTTGTGCGATGATGCCATGCCTGCATTGACGCAGGGGGACGCCATTTTGAACATTTGTTGTAAATGTCGCAGCTTGTGAAACTTGTGCAGGTAAACGGAATTAAATGAGTAGAATTTTGCTTATAACTTTTGACTCGATTGTTTTCGGAAAATGGTTCCTCATCTAAAATTGATTCATTTGCCCTCTTCCATCATCCCTGGAAGTTTGTAACATCATCACGGATACATTCTGTATAAATATCCGGTAAAACCGATTTCATTGAACTTGGGTTAAGTTGTGTGAGATGGTCGAGACAAGACATTACGACTTTTCAAATTTTTTCCCACTGCTCACGAACGACAATGCGTATTTTTCGAGTAAATTCTATGTTAAAATAACAGTTTAATAAGGACAGGCGTCCCAAGGGAGCGGGTGTGAAAATATGTAGGGACCTATTGTGCCCTTTAAAGGGAATGCATTACATGTGTTCTATGTTCGTTATATACCCTACACTTGGATAAGATATGTAATACCTTTCTGTCAGATGAAAATGACGACGAGCCGGTAATCGAACTCGGGATTCTGCTTTGATCACAGGGGTGCTAACCACTACACCACCCGTTCTCTTTCCACAACTGTACTCCATTTCGACCCAGACCGTAAGCCCGGGGACCAGAGGTTTACCCCCATACAGAAGATACGAGAACTAGTCTATGCTGTGTGTAGTTAAGAACCGGTTTCTCACGTACCTATGTGTTGACGTGGATATACGTCTCAGCTCTTCCGGAGTTTAGGTCCGAGTGGAAATGGTGTACAGTAGCGGAAGGAATGTTAACACCTCTGTTCAAAGGAGGAGTCACTGGTTTGATTCCAGGCTCATCATTTTCACCTGACTGAAAGTTATCAAATATATTCCATTTCTTTCATAATTAGATTTAAAATACAAATTAAATTCTAACTATTGTAAGTTCATTAATTACCTCACAGGTGGCTCTCTACACAGTTTCCATTGTCGTGTGAGACCCTTGAATGGAACAACATATAAACAAACACCTACCCTACAATTTGAACGATTTACGCCATTTCTATTTCTTTAAAATGGGGCTTTAGGGCTCACCAACGCCAAGGTCATTAGCGCCCATCGTTTCTGTTTTGGTGTGGATATAGCGTTTCAAAATGTTCTAAAACTGCACTTAATACATGAAATTACCCATAGAAAGAAGAACGAGAAGATAACACAGAGAGACAAACAAATTACAGACGTATCATTGCACAGAAGAAGAAGAAGAAAAAGAATTTCTTTTTCCTGAAGGCATCCAAGACGTAAATCACAACCTTACGAGTTAGAGACCACGCAATGGTGGTCTTTTTCGTATAAATACGAAAATCGAAGAGCCTCCACGTTATCTGAAGGATAGTAGAGGGGTCAATGTTTTGCACTATTCTCTTTAAGTGCGAAGTCTAGTTTTTCTCTTTTTTTTCATCTAGTGTCTGGGAAAACGTTAAATAAGCGAGTTGTAGCTCTTACCTAAACCTATAAAATTGAGTGTCATAGGTTCATATACGTGTTCAAAATCACTGTATTGTTTGTTCGTTTTTTGCAATAATTATCGCTAAAAACAATACTTTTGTATTTTATGACTTTAAAATGTATTGAAAAAATAATAGAAAATGTAATAACATAAAAATATTCCAATGCGCGTTTTAGGTTAATTAGTAACTGAGATACGATTAATTATTTATCTCGATTTTTGTTAACAATTACCAAAAATTGTCGTAATGTTGCAAACCAAGGTGGAAATTATTTAAAAGACTTCTAAAATCTGCCTCCTTTTATTTAGCAAAACATTGGTTTATAATAACGTCCCTGTTTTTAATGTTAAAAATGTGATTTTTTCGGTTCTTACATTTTTAGCTGGATCCTCCGCGATTAATTATGAGAATTTTTTATTTTAACAGCTTTACGTCTGGGATATTGCACAATTATAGAAGAAACAAACATTATCCTATAATCGATAGGAGTCGAATGTGTTTTCTGGGATTTTTGCAAAAACTAATGAACAGATCCTTCAATGTCTCATTTTATGTGTTATAGAGAAACCTACAACTCGTTCAATTAACTTTTATTGTCTAGGATGAGTACCCTAAGTCACAAGATCAAAAGAACACAAAAAATAGCAAATTTTCTACCTTGCTCACCTCTACGATCCCTGAAAAGGCGTCAAGGGTCTTAGATATTAATATCTTACACGATAAAAATGCATCGTAGACTCTTTTTGGCATTTTTCTCCCATCTGCCTGGACTATAAATATTTAGACTGTATTTTCAAACAATGAGATAACTGTTATAGAGTTTTCTGGCCAATATAAACAATACAGTGTGTTTGAAATAAATTGTTTCATTTCGCCTTACAAGGATTAACAAGTTTACTTTCATCATCTGTAGAAAACATAGTCTCTTACTTATCCGTCAGTTTGTTCGGAGCATTTATGAGCAATCATGCGTTAATACTCTAAATAAATTGTTCAATTTCTATGCCTGACCACATTTCGTACAGAAGAGAAAAAACAATTTTACAAAACTAAGAATAGTTGTTCCTCAAAATATAATTTATGAAAAGTAAATTATTTGTGTATCATGTGTCAGTACAGGAAATTAATTTTCCCAATTAAAATAAATGATTTTAGTTTTTCTTTCGCTCGGTTGCTCTACATAATCAGCTTTATAATTTCCTGTCTCTGTATGTGACACCTTTTGACGAATAACATTTATTTCTCTGTATCTCTCGTATTCAAACAAGCACGTACTCTTTTAAACAAATAATAATAATAATTTATTTCCATCACATTTACAAAAGATACTTTTTTTGGTGGGACTTTAGGGCTCGTCAACAGCAAGGTTATTAGAGCCCTTGCAGATGGGAGAAAAATGCAGATTCGCACCATAGAGAAGAGCAGTAAAGACTCTTACCCGTGTGTGAGGACTCGCCGAAAATCTCGACCACTCCCACTAAAAAACCCTCCTGAATTCAACAAATACCTAAATACAAAGATGAGAGGAAAGAAAAGGAAACAGTTGCTGAATACAAGGGGAAAATATCTAAAAATTATAATTTTCAAATTACGGAAAGGAAGGATAAAAGGAAAGAAAACAGGGAAGAGGAAAGAAGAATGCAAATTTAAATCCTCCCGAGAACTTGTGGGAGGAGCCCCGATCTACTCATAAAATTCAATAGTTTATTAACATTAACCGTTTCGTTTCCGAGAATTGTTGATAGATCTGCAGCCAGACCAATTTGTCTCCGTATATTCGAGTACCTTCTGCAATCAGTCAGTAGGTGACGCACTGTCAGAGAACAGCTACACTCCTCACAAACGGGTTCATCATCAAGTAGCAAGAGATACCGATGAGTGAGAGGACAATGTCCTATGCGCAGGCGGGTCAGCAAGACCTCGTCGCGCCTGGCTGACCTACAGGAACTGCTCCATGACTTAACAGGGGATTTGATAAGTTGGAGCTTATTCTCTTCAACAGCCAACTACTCGTTGTTCCATTCATTTAGAATCCTTGTCTTGATGGAATTTAGGAGATCAGTTTTTGGAAAAGAAAAGGAGATACAGTTTAAACTTCTAGGAATACTGACCAATATCCAGTAGTAGGTCAGTTACACGAATACAATATAATTGTATGGCAACAAAAAAGTAATGAGTCCGTTGCACCAGTAAAT
The DNA here is from genome assembly GCA_002313205.1 of Laupala kohalensis. Lineage (NCBI taxonomy): Eukaryota > Metazoa > Arthropoda > Insecta > Orthoptera > Trigonidiidae > Laupala > Laupala kohalensis. The sequence goes on along the minus strand of NNCF01131742.1, from coordinate 61,526 downwards.
TTATTTGCAGTCAACACGCCGTTATCTGTGGCGTCTGCATGGAAATTTACTTAAATCTATTAGGTTAATGAACCAAACCATAATTTCTTGAATAATACACCGATAAAGTGTGACTTCAAGACACATTTAAATTTTTTTTTTAGAAATAAATAAGAATAACATTAATTTGTAGTCTGAGAAAAAAAAATCTTACTTCTATACAACTTACGAGTATAAATAGAACACAGATATAAACGTGCTTACATTCGCTGATGCAATTGGTTATTGGTTACGTATATTGTTACGATAATTGATTACGTATATTTTCTGAAAATGTGAAGCTCCGATAAATTATCTCGAATATTGAGTTCATGTTACATGGCGGATGATGCTTTTATAGAAATAGGACTAAAGGGAGAACTGTTTCCGTTGGTCCGGAGTTTTCTCCCATTTTCCTTCGGGTAGAGGCGAAGTTTCTTATACAGACTCGCTAGGCTAGACAGATCAAAAGTGAACAGAACATTCATGCTACCAAAACGTAATTAGAAGGCTCAATAATATTGGGAAATAATTAACTGGATGGACTATGATTTATCTTCTTCACCATCATCAAAAGATTTTTTTCTCTAAATAAGTACTTTATTTGCACTTATACCATTACAATCTAGTCAAAAATACAGACTAATGAGCAATTTTAATTTAAATTAACTTACTATTACAAAAATAAAAACTTAAGATTTCTTAATTAGTTCATAATTTAGTTCACTTCACTAATAACATAAAACCTCAGCAGAGTTCATATGGTTTCTTTCTTTTAAGTCTACGGGTTTCTCTAAAAACGTCCAGGAGCTGAATTTCTTCTATATTTACATGTTGATGCCCTGTTATGTAAGATGCAGTCTGTAAATGATGTCATCAAAAAATTTGCGCAAAAACACGGAGACTGCTTCAAAAGATATTAGTGACGATGAGTTTAAATCACATGTTCAGAGAGAATCATTGTCAGTTCCTAATTGACATTCATGACATTTCCAGTTCACACACTGGCGGTTGTCCGATGTGCGAAACTCGTGACAGAAGACTGAGGAAAAGTCTACTATCGGATTGTTTTATTATTAACCCCTGACTTCTAATAGCTGAAGGTAGTAGAAAAAAATCGCAGAAAAGCGTAGTTATCATCCTTAGATTTATAATTTTGTTTTGCATATGCACATGTGAAAAATTTGTTATTATTATTGAATACTAATTTGTTTAAACCTGAAATGTAAAAACCGTGATATTTTTGCGGTTTTTGCCGATACGTCGAAATCAAATCTTTTTTACAAAACAAACTAACAGTGACAGAAATAATTCTTATGCAGCAAATAATCAGTTGTATTTGGGACAATATTTATTAATTTCAAGCTTCTGCATACAAAATGTAAAGAGTTATTAATTTTGTTCGAAAACACTGCTAAAAACGACCAGACATATTTTTTAGGAATAAAATTTATACTGTCGCCCTCAGAAGAATGTCATGATTACGTTACAATTAAATATAAACGTTTCAAACTTTTTGTGTAACCTCCGGCAAATGATAAATAATATCATATTTTGGGGAAGGGGGTGGTATTGGTAATTTAGTGTATACCAAAATATCTTCCCACATTACATTTAACGTATTTTTGTGAAAAAGTTTAAAATACACAAAATACTACATGATTTCACAGTGCTGGTCGTGAGAGTTCAGCTCTTGTCAACTCTCAACAATTTATCCTCATGCTGCGATATGAATAGTTCGTATCTTGGATTTAAGTTAACAATTAAAGACTTGTGACACAATATATTTTGTGATTTAAAGTTCGCCNTTTCTTGGGACTTTAGGGCTCGTCAACGTCAAGGTCATTAGAGCCCTTCAATTCTCCTGTTGTTACATGAACTAGTTTGTCCGGGAGAAACCGCGTCTCAGTAGATAAAACTACCAACGTTTCGGCCATCATGCTGTGCAATGCCTTCTTCAGGGAAATGTCAGAGTCGTACAGATCTAAGTCGCTCTCGTATTCTACCTTAGACTCTGACATTGCCCTGAAGAAGGCATTGCACAGCATGATGGCCGAAACGTTGGTAGCTTTATCTACTAAGACGCGGTTTCTCCCGGACAAACTAGTTCATGTAACAACAGGAGAATTGAAGGGCTCTAATGACCTTGACGTTGACGAGCCCTAAAGTCCCAAGAAAAAAAAACAACAATTAAATATGATACTGAACTTGATCACCGAATAAAATTTTCTGTTTCCATATACTATACATTAATATTTTATATTATTAACTATATATGAATATTCACTTCATATATTACTCAGTGTAGCGGCCTCACTATATATATTGTCAACAACATGCATAATATTATACTTCGCCAAACTTTGGATACATTGTAGATATAGCCATATTAATATTGTAAATTGTAAGAATCAGGCGTTTTCAGTATGTATTACTGCTATCTGTACATCATATAATAAGTAAATAAATATAAACACAAAACATGTTTACAAGGAAACAGAAATCGAACAAACATGTTGTAATATTGCATTGCAAATACCAGGTAGCTCTTCTGTGTGTGTACGTAAATTCAAACTCACGTGTGTAGTTTTTATAAGTATTGCTTCTGATATGTCTCGTTTGTAATAATTAACTTCTTTGTCCAATATTAATGTGTTATCCCTATCCATCAAGTGATCATAATTAACGCAATGTGAGGTTACTACACTTTGTTCAACTGATTTTAAGTTTCGTTTGTGTTCCCGGAGTCTAATTCTTAATTCTCTCGTAGTTTGACGTACATAGATAGCATTTCAATATTCACACTTTATTTTGTACACTACTTCTATTGTTATTGAAATGCAAAAAAGCAATGACAAATTTAATAATAATAAATTTATTGTCAAAATACAGTACAAACTGCGTATGTCCACGTGGAGGACAATAAACTAATTTACTCTCCGGAAGCAAGCAAGGGACCATCCCATCAATTCCGATCAAGGGCCCTAAGGCAGAGGCAGATTCAAATTTTTTTTGCATAAGTTTCTAGATAAGATAAAAAGCTAGCTGCGAGTTATAATACACATATAATGTCAATATGTTTGTAATTTAACGCAAATACGTTTGTAAATTTACATGTACAAGTTATTATCGAACTATAGATTATTCTGAGTATAGTGTTTAAAAATCATAAGAGTTGAAAAAACACTAAATTCACGATTTATTGTTACAATAAACACACCCCTAGACAAAGCCTAGAGAACCTGTATTAGAAATCCACCTCTACCCGAAGGAAAACCGGAGAAAAACCCGGGCCAGGATGGGGCTACAGAATTTATGTACACAACCGTGCCAATGTTGAGTACACATAAAACTAAATTAATATGAGCCATAAGACAACACAATCATGCAAGAAAATAGTTTTTGAAATTGTTATAAGTTGTTTAAAAAGTACTACAGCAATGGCGTGATAAAGCACAAGACGAATTTAACTTTTGTTAAAATCAATAAATTCTTTTACAGTGTAGAAGCACTGGTGCAGGAGGTAGTTTTTAACCGCGGATTTGAAGATATTCAATTTCATAATATCTTTTATATTCTTGGGCAGGGAATTATATAGAACGATTCCCGAATGGTATGGTCCCTTTTGGCAAAGAGTGGTTGACACTCTAGGGCGATGAATATTACTACTATTGCGTGTATAGTGTTCGTGAACGAGACTGTTTCGTATAAAGCAAGGGTGGTGCTTCAGTAATTCGGTCTTAACAAACACGACCGTTTCATAAATATAAATGCAGGGAAGTGTTAAGATATTTAATTCCTTGAATAAAGGTTTACAAGAGTTTCGGGGGTGAGATTTACAAATTATCCGAACTATCCTCTTCTGAATTCTGAAAGTTTGAATACTCTGACCGGAATTACCCCAGAAGGTAATGCCGTAACGTAAATGGGAGTAAACGTTTGCAAAATATACGCAACGGGAAATACGTGGACTAACTGCGTTAACTAAGATTCGGAATGCGTAACACAATTTGCTTAATTGGGAATTAAGATTGTCAATGTGACAATTCCATTTGAGGTTGTCTTGAATATGGAGACCTAAGAATTTTGTATTCGTAACAGTTTTTAATTGTGTTCCGTTTAAAGAAAGAGAAACCTGGGGTAAAGATTTTGTATTACTATTGTGAAATGACATAGACACTGTTTTGTCAGTGTTTACAATGAGACGATTTGCATGGAACCAAGTCGAAAGGTTAGACAAACCTTTTTGAGCATTGGCGTGTTTACATAGTAAATTAGTGTCATCAGCAAAAGAACCATTTTGCAATCTGATGTGGATGATGACATATCGTTCACATACAATAAAAAGAGTATAGGGCCGAGAATTGATTCTTGGGGTACTCCGCAAGTAAGTGGCATTGTTTCTGAAAGAGAACGCTTAAGTATTTTATTTTTAGTATAGGATAGTAATAATAATTAAAGGATTTTTATTTCCTTCCCAAATTACTCTCTCAATTGAAGTATTTTAACAAGTCTATTTCTATAATATTTTGTTTCATAAATTGTGTTAAAGCAGATAACCTGATTCTTTTACGGGTTTCGTTAGTGGAGTGTTTGGAACGGGATAGTGTTTGGAAACAGTATAAGTGGAAGGAATATTTTGAAGAGAGCATACCACGGAAAATATGTGAGCTTTATAGTGTACGACAATATGTTTTACTTATGTTGATAGATAATTATTCTTACGTTCTTAAAATTTAGAAAACGATGATGTGTAAATTTCAATAAAATGACTTTTTTTCTATTCTTTAATTTCCTTTCTTTTCGGTTAATAGTTACTTAAGAAACAACATGCAGAAGGTTTACGTTATGTGATTAAGATCTTTGTATTTGCTAAAAAGTATTTTTCAAACCTTTCGTAAAGTATAAAAAATTCCGAAAATGGTAAGAAGGATTCTGGTTTTAAAAAACAGGTTGTTTTCATCGTCAGCGTATAAGAACAGTTGAAACGAGATGCATTTGACAAAGAGACGCCGTCCGCAGTACGTACACTCTGGCGGTGGGTTGGTGCAACTCCAGTCTCCGCGTTGGATGCTTGGCACATGACATTAACTGCGGCTGTTGAAGACGTTTTTTTCTTCAGGACAACGCACCATCTTTTTGCTCGTTTCAGAAGAAAACGCAGACTGTCGTTTCTCGTAGCAACGATGCTCCACTGTTATTTCTTATTTGGAAGGAAATGCTTTCGAATATGTAGCAAAAACGTTCGCTTCTAACCTTCTCTGCATGCGCTAGTTCTCTCAGACACGTCCATAGAAAGTAATGTTAAGAGATTGAGGTTAGATGATGTTGGCAACACTCGCTGTTCTTTCATGCAATATACTGAGTTTTCTACTGAATAACAATCTTTGGAGGATATTGTTCGGGGTGCGTATTATTGTATTTATTTATATAATCTAATTAAATTAATACTTAAAACCTTACGATCTTTTATTTTTGAACAATGTTATTCGCCCTTAAAAAGTTGTAAGTTTTTAAATATTTATTTAATGCAGTATTAAAGTTGGTCGACTGTAATATGAAGGAAAGAAAAGTACAAGGGAAATGAGATATTGAATTTTAAAGAAACGTAATCCGAAGAGAGAAGACTCGGATTATTCTGTCGTGAAGACACCTGTCAACTACGCTATTGAGGTCGCATAGCACTAGGAAGTGTTAGTAGGTGTTGATTTAGGGGTCAATATAATATTCAATCGGGAGGCAATTGAGCGTCGGGGCAGAAAGGAACCAGTCACTGCGTGGGAGTTGCATCTTTATGACACCCCAGCGACCTCCTCTGCTCTCCACCGACCCTCCAGGAGCCAGAAGCTGCGTGAACCAGTTACTGCTCTACGCTTCACGTCATTACGAGACATTAGAGAACAGCCCTACGTCATGACCTCTGCCTCTGCCTCTCTTTGGAAGCCGCTCCGCGCATCTCAGTCACTTCGTAAGTATGAATAAATGAGTTGACACGACTCTGGGTTTCACTGGAACCATCTAGTCGCTTTCCGCCAAACCCTCCCGCAATTTCCCCTTCAAGCCCCGTGACAACCCCCGTGACTCGTCTCGGCCAACCAAATACGGGTCAGAGCGTGGAAGCCGCGACAGTAGCCTACGCAGGCTAAATGACGTAACGATTCCGTGAAATGTGTGGGAGATTTTTGTGTGTTTTTCTCTCTGTTTCTCAATAACTTTAAAACATTTTTTCTCATTTATAGAAGACAGTAATGCCTATTTATATAAAAGACTTCCGTTATAATATATCTGTAGCTAACTATATTTATTTTTGTCCTTGGAGCGCAAAAATAATAAATCCGCCATTGTCTCATAGCCCTCGACAGGAATTGATGGGACGGTCCCTTTGCTTTTGCTTCTGGAAAGTAAATTTGTGTATTTTCCTCCACGTAGTCACACACAGATCTCAAATACTTTTTGACGATTCGTTTATTTAACATTTCTATCCGAGTAACGTTAACGACGAGTGTTTCGAAATGATCGTGCAGGTAGCGGATTGAAAGCACCTGAAGCGATCAGCCAACTCTTGCTAACAAGGGAGTCAGGCGCCTGCGCAGTTCAGCAAGATTGACACTCCCGCTTTGAACATATGGTATATTCTTTAGTAACCGGTTGGACGCCGCTGGGAAAACAGTGAATTAAGCCACAGTTGCTACTCCCTCGCAAAAGGGTAGTTTAAATTTACACCACCAGATAGAACCAGTGACCGAGATCGCGAAGGGCAGGCGAAATAATTTCAGAATTCCTTCATCAGAGCGCGCAGCTTTCGCTCGCCCTTGACAGTCGAATGACGTTGGAAGTTCATCTGTTTTTTAAAGCTGCTTTGTTACGAAAAACGAGGAGGAGTCTGAAAATTCGTATTGTATCTTATCAAATTCGTTTTTTGGTCATTTTTTCATATTGAAACATTTTATTAAAATTCACATTATAAATAGTGTGAAATTATTTCTTAATTTCAACTCATTATTGGCAGAGCTCTAAAAAGATTCATGACAATGAAATATTATTTTTTTAGAAGCTCCAATCAGATTAATTCTCTTCAACAATAAGTAGCGTTTTTTAATTGATTCTTGTATTCACTCTTGTGAAAAAACTGCTCCAGGAGGCTGCTGCTGGGCCGTCTCGAGTTTGCTGTCTTCTTGCAGATATTTTGTGTTTTGTGTTAACAACGAGTAATAAGTTTTCTTACGTCACAAGAGACCCTTACATCAAATATAAATAATAATAATAATAATAATAATAATAATAATAATAATAATAATATTTATTTACTGCAAATGGTCAGATCTTACCCGGTGGCAGAGTATAAGGAAATACAATACAAAAATTCAAATCACAGAGCACTGAAATAAAAAATTGTTAAATAAATCATTAAACGATATGATTCAACTATTATTAAAGTATTAAATATAAATACATTTTACCCTGAAACATCTAAATAATTGCCAAAAACTTATTGCACATTTTATTTCACTGATGACACGAACACTCGATTTACCCCTTTCGTGCACTTCACTTCACATTTCCTTTCCCAACTTTTCTAAATCACTTATTTCCTTCGTATCACTCCACTAGCTTCCCGTCTACACTAACGCACCCATTCTTCCGGAACTTGTCCAATCCTTTTAATTTGTCTGCTCCACTTTTCTTAGAGCGCACTACTATCGTAGAGAATACCACTAACAATTCACTTAATATTCAATATTGTTTTCTGAAGTCTTTCTGTCAGATTTCTATCAAAACAGCGCTTCATACAATACGTCATTGAAAAATATATAATCTCAATCTTTAATTGCAAGGTAGGTGATAACTGGAACTAACATTAAACGACCTGAGCAATTGTGTAAAACGTTGTCCATTCAGACTATTGTTTTAAGAATATACCAGTGACGTCGTATGAATAATTCCATAAATTCAAAGAGTTATCGAACATTTACTTATATAAATGGTTTAACAGTAATCAATATTTGGCTGTTTCGGTGCGTATAACAGTAAATGAGGAAGACCGTGTTGTAATTAAAATTGAAGTTCAATTCTGAAATATACTTATTTAATTAATATTTTGAAAGTTACAAGACAGAAGACTTCTACAATTTTCATAAAATCATTTTTTCATAAAAAATAAAATTGTATTCGTATGTAAAAAATGTAGGTTAATAAGATATCATGTATTTCGGTTTGAAGGGTTTGTGACACTCATTTATGAAGATACGTTACGTGCTTGGACTCGAGCAGGAGTTTCGAACGCGCTAATAGTTCCAGGAATGGAATCTCGACACGCGGCGGCGCCACTTCCGTCACGTGACCAGCGTTCGCAAAGGTGGCAGCAGTGGGAGGGAGAGAGTAGGGGAAGGACCGGAATTGATTCATGAGGTGAAACTGCTTTCGGCGCAGCGTCTCTTGGCTCTGCATTCAGTGAGAGACATCGAACTGCACTTCCCTCAGAAACCGCTCATGAGAAATTTCCCACAAAGAACCGTTTAGCGAGAGCATATTTTCTGGGGAAATTGGAAATATTCCCCTTTTTGAAATGCGTTCCTTGTTACGTGTTAGCGAGAAATAGGGGGAGATTTATTCTCGTTTTCAAACAACGCTTTCCACTTTGGCACCGAATGAACGTTGATTTACTATCATGCTAATGGAAATGAGCAGAAGAAAGAGACTTGGAACAAACATAGTCCTGTACTAATTATGCACACTTTTTAGGTATAAGACGCGAAGTTCTTATTAAATTAAAGTTGGGTCTATATTTGTGTTTTATATTATTAATAAATCGCATTGGATGACTTAATAATAATAATAATAATAATACAATTTTGGTCAAAAAAGTTGTTACAAACTTCTTATGACAACGCGAAGGAAAATAAATTAATTTTCATTCCGAAAGCAAGCAATGGACCATCCCATCAATTCCGATCAAGGGGCGCAAGGAAGAGGTTGATTTAATAATTCAACACAATCCTAAGCTATGAATAAAAATAGTTAGCTGCGTGATATAATATCAACAAAATACTTACAAATTTGAATTCAATAAAACTTAAAAAGTGTTTCAGAAGTATTTTGTTGAACTATAAATTTTTCGAAATATATTGTTTATAAATCGGAACTGTTAAAGTAACACTAAATTTCAGATTAAATATTACAAGGGACCTCTGCCCTTAGGTGAGAGTCTATGTATAAAATCCCGGTTCTGTATATAAAATTCCCTGCTGTCATCTTTCTTGTCTAGTTGACTCGTGGTTCACCAGGCGCGTTGTTTTCAACTGCGAGACGTTACGTGGAAAAAGAACTCCCGAGTTTAATCATTGTTATATTTAAATTAAAGAAACAAAATTGCAACATATGACTTATAAGTGCATATTCATCACGCGCAGGAGATATCAATTTAACATATGAAACAATCGCCGATTTTAAATTTTTACTTCACACACACACTCTGATTGTCTATTTAATGTATTGATATTCTATTCAATATGCAAATATATTAAAGACAATCAATTTACGTTACAGCATTGATATATTTCATAATCATTTGATGATTAAAATCACATATTCACAATAGTCAGAATGATAAATGAACAACACGATAGTACGATGCCATTACCACATATGGCAGATTTTAGAATTTTACTATAAACTTATCCAAATATTAATGTTTTAAAATTTGAGACGTGAATTTCACAATATTGTATTACTAGCATAACAACATTTGATTTGTATAGCAGTGGAATGTATAGGACCCGAAGAGGAGTCTTGGCCTTGAAACGTTGTCTACTAGAACCATAGTGAATATGTGAATTTTAATCATAAAGTGATTATGAAACACATCAGTGTTGTATCTTAAATTGATGTTCTTCAATATATTTGCATATTGAATAGAATATTAAAAATCCCCAATTTTGTTTCAATATTTATTCTCAAATGAATACTATATAGAAAAACTTGTGATATCTGGGATTTTCATAATAAGAATTTATTGAACATGATAAATTGAATATCAGATTTGTCATTTATTGTGTTTTATTAAAATATGATCTCAATATCCTAATTATTAATTTTTTGGAGATTTAACTGTTAATGCAATTCAATTTAACGAACAATGTTGCTTTATTTGATCGGTTTCTCAATCAATAAAGGCGGGACTAGTTAGTCAGATCACTGAGATGTATAATTGTTTTCTTTTCTTTTATTCTAATTGTAATAAAAAACAACAATGTGAATAAGAATGATGAAATAACACGATTTAATTTCTATGTATCAGCTAATAATATAGTACAAACAATATTCAGAAACTCGCTTGACTCGTTTGAAATGCATGAGAGCATGAAAAAAACATGGCTGCTGAGCGCGAGGGTTTCGTGATTCATGCACCTCACCTCAAAGGAAAAAGAGAAATATCTTTCTCAGATGTCCTAAGGTGACCTATAGATGAAAGTGATGTAAAAATACTACGGGAAATTGACTACAAATCAAAGTTTCCATCACTTTCGTGATTTAAAAGTTGGTTTTGTTTTGAGAATATGTTTTCTTCATAAGACGTAATGTATTTCACCATCAATTATAATTGCAACTATTCCATTTAAATGGCCGGTGAAGTATGTTTTTCTAACGTTGACCCACAATAAGTACATGTTACTCTGTTTATTTATGCCCATTTAAGATAGTTTAGTGATTTAATTCTACCTACGTTAGTTCTACCTTAATTTATCACATCTACCACGTCGACAATGACTCAAATAATGGCCCATTAGAATGATGGATGATCATGTGAACAAATGCATCTCGCTGTGCGGTAATAGTTTCCACGTCCTCATCACCACACGAAGTCAACTGTCTGCGCACTGCCCATGCGTCATAACAACGGAACTACGCTGTTCCGTGTCAGCTGACTGTAGCTAGAGGTTCCTCTCTGCAACACGGAACGTAATAACTCTGTCTGCACACGTCACCAGTTCGAACGTCGAGTTATTTGTCATGCGGAGGCAGCTTTGTCAACAGGAGACACTCACTTTTTACACGTTTTTCAACCTTGGCGAAAAAAAAATGAAATGTCAGTCTCCCTAAAATGAAATTAACTCTTGGAAACATTTAAGCGGGTTAAAGGCATGCAGACATGCAGTAATTTTGATAATACATTAATCACAAGAAAAAACTGAACATTTTGAGAAGACTGTTGATTAATATCTCGAATTATTTTTTTTTTTGGGGGGGGGAGAATGTGAAACACTACTCGTAATAATTTTACAAGGCATATTAACAATCTCTATGCTACGAATTTGAGTCACGTTATTTATTTATGATGAGAACGACTTTAAGTAACCCAATATTTTGGTCAGGTGTGACACATATCTTATACACTTCCTTATTGGTCTGATATTGACAGATTGATGTACAGTACAAGAAGTAAACATTTCGTCTTTCTGTCATTATTTATTGATTCAAAGGACATTTTCAGCCGCAAGGCGACCATCTTCAGTGCTACAAAAAGTTTTTACAAAATATAAATTACAAAATAAAAATAAATTGAAACATTCTAAAAATAATCTACTCCCTTCTTCGTTGAAAAGTTAATAATTTTCAATATAATATGAAATAATAACGGGAAATGAGAATGTAATCCGACCCTTCATGAGACAACAGTGCTTTCAGCCACCGCTTGCCAAAGAGCCAGGTATACCAGTTGTTTTCAGGTATGTGTGTTTTCTGTCGTAAACGCACATTAGGTTATTTCTACGTTGAAACTTGCCGAGTGTCATTGTCCTGCTGTTACAATGGGGATGCTTCTTGCTGTTTTAGGAGGCAGAAACATAGATATCAAGTATACAGTTGTCTTAATTTATACATTCTTTAGAAATACGCACCGTATTTCACTATATTCTTACACCTATGATTACAATTTCAAAACAAAAGTTAACGCACAATAGCTTGATTTTGGAAATCATATATTTTATCATTTAAAAATTCATTTTTGTCAACATGACTGACGGTTTCCACGATTATATATAGAATATTTTAGATTTTGTCCATTTTTCTTGATAGATAAATCTCTGTGGTGTTGCCTCACCTACAAACCATAGGTCCCTCAACAAATCGCACTGAAACGTGATCTTTGTAGTAGCCTCAACCACGCTTATGGCTGTACAATGTATTTCAATTTATTGTCATTGTGGTATTGTAGTTAGATAAACTTTTTATTATAAACGTAGGCTTTCGCGGCCGGAGTCAATATAAGCTTGTTTGTCCGGGACAAACCGCGTCTTAGTAGATGTAACTACCAACGTTTCGGCCATCGTGCTGTGTTCTTCTTCAGGGTTATGTCAGAGTCGTACAGACCTAGGCAGAGCACGACAGCGACTTAGGTCTGTTCGACTCTGACATAACCCTGAAGAAGAACACAGCACGATGGCCGAAACGTTGGTAGTTACATCTACTAAGACGCGGTTTCTCCCGGACAAACAGCTTATATAAACTTTTTATTGTATTCACATGTGCATTTTAGAAGTGACATATTTTTATATCAAATGTATTTTGTAATTGTAGTTGAAAACTTTCCAATTCTAAATGGGACGCCATAATGTAAAATAGAGGTGGGAATGCGTAAAATGAAAATCTATTTTCCATGTATATTTTTTGCTGACACATTCCATCTCAAGAAGATCGCTACTTCTATTTACCCAACGTTTTCCTTGTATATTTCGAATACACATTTTTATTTTCGTGTTATTTCCAGAAAGTTTCCTCGTAAACACTCGTGTTCCTGGACACTCAATGGAGAACGAGCGCGTTTTCGTGATAAACACATTCGATGTGAACGAGGGTCGTCCGGGGTTCGCGAGGGAAAAGGGCGACTGGAGTCCCTCAAGGACCGCGTTTGGGCTCGACAGAGCGAGGGACGTCCTCGCGAGGACGGAAGGTGAGATGATTAGCGACGGAGACGTTTTTTTACGAAGAGGCGAGGAGAATAAAAAAAGGGAAATGAGAAATGTTTGCGGAGGACGTGTGGGGAGCGCACACAGTGTTAGTCGTAGTAAAAGGATATAGGGTGAAAGGAGGTGGAAAAGTTATCAGGAAAGAAAAGGTGAAAGAAGTGTATGGAAAGAAAGTAAGTTTGGAAAAAGGATTGAGAGAAGTGGAGTTTGTTTGTGGGGAGGGTAGAATGCTTCTTTCGCTCTTTCTCCTCCCCTAAGCTTCGGAAGAGACCCGCAAAAAGCGCCCGTGTGCGTCTTTGGAGGGAAGGAGATGAGGAGAGACTTTCGTGTTGACGAAGTCGTGACACTTTGGAAGTTCAGTTGCGAGGGCGCTGTGTAGATCGAACGAGTGTGATGTATGAAGTCATTGGTCTCATTTATGTATGTATTTCATACATCCACTTCAATCAATATTCCACATTTTGTCCATCATAACGACACCTTAAAAGAGAATCCAGATATGGGGAAAAATTGATATGGTCTTCATCTTTTTATGGAGTTCGACAATAAAGTACAAAGGAAATAAGTGTAAATTATGCTGTGTCTTGCATCGAAGTACGTTTTGGATATGGTATTAGTTCTTTATTAATCACGTATGTCATATATTTAAACTTTTCAATTAAATATCTTAATCAATTTTTAATATGGAATCATTCTTAAATAAATTTTGTTCAATATTTTAAGCGGTTCCACTAAAAACAATCTATTCTAAAACTGTATTACGTTTAATAATTTGAACTATTGCGAAGTGGTGAAGGAGCGATATGTATTTTACCATTATATCTTTTTTTCTGGAAGATACCTTCCTGTACAGTTTGAGTTCTCTCCGCTCTTAAATAACTAATGCTCGAAAATGAGATGTCATTAAAAATAGAACATATATTTTTGTTNCTTTTTTTCTGGAAGATACCTTCCTGTACAGTTTGAGTTCTCTCCGCTCTTAAATAACTAATGCTCGAAAATGAGATGTCATTAAAAAAAGAACATATATTTTTGNTTTTTTTTACTAAGTTTACATTTAACCTTGTGCTATTTTTAAAAATTCGTTTTGAAATCGAAAGTTAAGTAGTGCGTTTTTTATTGTATTATTTGTAAATGAGAAACGTAGGGCACTACTGAAGCTTATCTACATAGAGCGATATGAAGTAGAAGGTGGGTCGGTTAGCTGTGTTTACCAACAATTTGACTCACGTAGATGAGTTAGTAGGAGTAGCTAGTACTAGTTAGAGTTAGTGACACTAAGAGGAGGTGCATGGAAGGAAAGTATGCTTTTCATAAGTCACAGCTATATGAACTGGGACATTCATGTGCAAAGCTACGATTTTTTTCTCACAGGGAATTTTTTTTTCTGAATCGAACCCGGGATGACTTTGTGATGAGCAAGAACACTAACACATGAGCCACAAGAGGAGGAGCTGTGGTGCATTGAGTTCGGAATGACATGGTATTTATCATCAATTGTTTGGCCATTGATAAAAATATAATTATTTAAAACAAATTGTTCGCGATGTTTCTCTATGCATTCAAATGACAGAAGTGTATAACTATTGACAAAAAAGTTATTATAACGATAGAGACGACAATGAGATAAATAACATTCCGCAAGCAAACATCCCATCGGTATCCACCGAAGACCTGCTCTGTATTCCAGTAATCATAATTAGTTTCGTTTGCAATTATTAACTTTTGAGTATACATAAAACGATTTTTTATTATATTACACTCACCTCACGTGACATAATGGAGTGTATATCTCTTCATTATTATGTTAGATAAAACTAGAGAGAGAAAACTTTTCAAATGACTCGTGCCGTCTTAATTCGCTTTTTATCTCGTGCAATTTCAGAAGATCGTAACTACGATGTGATTCGCGTATGGAACAAAACCTTTTATTTCACAGTGAGTGCAATCTCTCTCCCTCTTCTTGTTTGTGATGTGGAAATGAGTCTGTGACCTTTTGTTAAATCCAGACTCTTACTTCGACACAACATGTTTTTGCAGGATTTTCATGTAAAACTCTTTGATTATATTTCAACATGCGACACGAAGATTATCATCTTCACAATACTACTACTGTTCGTATGAGCCACTATGGACTACATTCATTTCAACTGGGTTTTCCTTTCTTCTTCTTCTCTTTCCTCCACTCCTTCACTATGCTAATCGTTTCTTTCCTCTCTCCATCTTGCTCCCGTCTTTTTCTTTTTCCGTTTTTTTCTGGAAACCTTTACTCTTTTACAATATTTTTCGAAAAGTTATTCTTGATTTTATATTCTCTGTCATAAAATAAAATCGTAATGTATTTTACTTTGAATGGAAAAACGATTTTAACTTTTCAAAAATTTTAACTTTTATCCCACGTGAATTAATTAAGGGCTCAAATACAAATTCTTCAGATCTCTTAAACACAACGGTCTCTGCCAAGAGCAATAAAAACCTAATTTCCTTAACAATACTTTCTTTTATTGGGGCCGACATCAAGGTCATTAGAGCCCTTTTACAATACTCTCCTCTCGTAATTTGAGATACAGAAGGTGCTGTTTATACGTCGTGGAGAACATTTCCCTCTGAGATCCAGTGACAAAGCGTTCTTCCGACACCTCTCTCTGGTGACAAGAGAAATGTACTTCAGCATCGCGCTGCACCGAGCGCTGCTATCGCTCCTTACCCCATCTTCCCCCCTTCCCTGTCCTGACTAAACAACAGCGTCCGAAACTTTTCTCCCATTGTTGCCAACGTTGTAGCGTTGCAATCCGTAGAACACATTTTCGATATCGTCACTTTCCCTTTCCAACATCCGCTTACATTTCTATTGAGGCGGGAATTGCCTTCACGGATTTATCGTTTCCTTTGTATTCCTTACAGATTGTTTAAGATTAAATAAAAGCACTTTCTGGTGATTCTATAGAATTATAAATCAAAGAACTTTAACATCAATATAAATTTTTTACCATTATCAAATTTAGTAACATAATGCTTACAAATTTTTGTAAAATGTTCAAGAATCATGGATGTATTAATTAAAACTAAAATATAATACAATTCATGATGAAAATTCTAGTTTAAATTGATTATGAAATACTTTTATTAAGTATTTATTGATTTTGGTAATTACTTTGTTTTACAGTATGAATTGCAATGATTTTACATTTATAAACAATTTATAAAGATCTTGTCCTTATGCTCCGTCTGTCCCTCATCGATATACAAAGATACATCGTTTTAATGTGATATGTTTTTTATATCTTTCCAGACATTTCTTTAAGCGGAGCAAGTTATTGAAGGCTGAAACTGTGTACGAATTATTCTCGTCGTTTCGTTCCATTTCTCTTCATATCCTCATGGTCGTTTTAGAATTTTCGACTCCTCGCAAGTTGTTTCCGATCTACAGGTGTATCACAGAGTCGTTCATATCTTCGAAGGAACTGGTACTACTGTTCTCTAGCGGACACATCAGGAACCTTGATCAACTCCCACGGAACAATATTGTTCAAATCACTTCTTCTGATTCACATAATCTACGCAACTTCTGTTTACATTTTACATATACAAAGTAGTATATAGAAAGTTTTGTAATCGTGCAAAAAATCGAAAGCGAGATTTCGACGGAAGTATTCCTTATTTAGAAAAAGTCGTTTTTGGCATAACGTCAGTCCATCCGTCCCTCAGTGCGCAGACATTCTGAGTAAATAGATGTATCAATTTAATTCATATTTCGTATTAACGGTAGAATTTACTTGATGTCGATGCACGTGCTCTGATGTTTTTACTTTAAAACAAAGGGTACTTCATATGAAGGTCAAAGTAAATTTTTGAAAAAATTTCAAAAACTGGTTCAACGATTTTGCTTAAATTTTCTGTACGTAAAGTACAATTAGTATGCATTACATCCGCATTAGCAGTACTTCGCTTGAAAGTTTGGTATAGACGCAGGAAAATAATTTCTGTCTGCTACACTTACACATTAGTTAACTGTTTCAAGAAACTTGAATAATACGCATATATATGGCTAAATGAAAATGTATAGGAAGTGTATTAATCTGTATAAAATGTGTGAAAATCNGCGAACGGGATGGCGCAGTCGGTAAGCGCATGAGCGCGTAGAGTTCAAGGTCCCGGGTTCGAATCCCGGTCCCGTCTACCATTTTCATTCGACGTAACATGATTAATCTGTTTGGTAGAATAAATATTTTTGTTCAAATCTTTCAACTATTCATTATAACACTGACATCATTATACTGTCAATTTTATTTCCTATAAAAAGATAATAATAATCATTAACACGAAAGTATTCATAAAATGAAATTGGTAAATTCATCTAGGGCTGAANGCCCTGTGTGGTTGTATAATATTTGGAAGTGTAAATGGACCAAGCAGACGTAGAATACACTTTATGCTGCAGGTGGAGAAACTTCATTTTATACGAGCAAAATAATTTCGTATTTTTGTTGGAAAATTTTCAAACAAAAATGTTTACAATAAGAAGGAAATAAAGTACAACGTTAATTTACTAAAATATTTTGTCTTTAATTTAAAAAATATACTTGAAAGTAAAAGGTATCAATTTTTTAGCAAGTTTTACTCTTTATGTAGCACTACTAAAAGAGTCAATGATTTATTTTTATGCAGTCTAAAATATATTTTCATTTTTAATGAAAGGTTTTTACGATCCATTAGTAGAAAGCAAAATACTTCAAAAATATAATAGAACCAATAAAAATGTTCTGTTTTCCGAGGTAAAAAATGAAGCCAATTCGGTGAAATTTATTTTCACTTAGTGAACAAAATCGATTTGGTCCTTGTTCTACGCAGCTTAAAATGTGTGTTACAAATTCTCATATCCTCAAATACTTTCCGATAATTGGATTTTTCCGAGTCGTTTACAGTGAGTTGTCATCCTCTTCACCTTTCGACATCAGCTCATTGTTCAACTCATTGTTTACGATAACTTGATGAGGTTCGAAATAGTTTCTGCTTCAGAGGCGCTACGCACGGAAGTATTCCGGAGTCATACTTTCGCAATTTCATTTCAAACGTCTGCAAACTCCACATCCCGAGTGAAATGAGTTTGGTCTCTAAAGTATTTGTTCACGTAACTAATTACACGGATGGTTGTGTTCATTGAAAATAACTTCATTTTCATTAGAACTCGAAGTTGGAATAATTCATGTAAAGAGTGAATATGAGAGAAATTCATAAATTTGTTTAGTGCTACGGTTTCTCCCACGATAGTTGAGGACATAAATAACAAGTAATTACCTTATTTGGGAACGCATATATTGAACTAAGAGAAAAAGCGATTCCAAATTAAAGCTTTTCTTAATAACATATATTCAAAATACAGATTAAATTAACTTGGTAAAGGTTATACAGAACGTGTTAGGAGGTTATAAGATTGGTTTCATATCTACGCTTGAACCCCGAGTGCATGGTGTCCTTTGCACTTTGAATTGATATTGGAGTTCTTAAAAAATAATTTAGAAAATTTGTTCATTTTTTAGAGAACGACAAAAGATTCATGTATGTAACTAAACTTTAATAGTTTGGAATGCTATTGCAGCAGTATCGATATATTTTATAAGAAATTTTAAAAAGAGATTCAAAATAACGAAATACTGAATTCCTCACATGTTTATATGATTCTCATGAATTAATTATTTTCAATAATAAAAATTATTGACTCAATACTTTTTCTTACGCGAATAAAGTCTAAAATATCGTAAGATTTATGAACTGGAAACTAGATACGTCACATTATTTCTTTGTTTTGTCGATAAATTTATAGCATTCAAAATGTCAAACTAAGAACAATATCATTCATTTACTGAACAAAAATTATTGGGTGTTATAAACTATCAACAATTTTCTCCACTAATGAATACAACAATGAAATCTTTGAATGGGAGTAACTTACGTATTAATAAATCATTTATTAAAATACAAATAAAAAATAAATTTATTTTCCCAAAAAACAGTTACAAACTGCGTGTGACCACTAGGAGAACATTTAACTTATTTACTCTCCGGAAGTAAGCAAGGGACCATCCCATCAATTCCGATGAAGGGTCCTAAGACAGAGATAGATTTAACTTTTTAGCTCTTTACTCCTAATATAAGAATAAAAAATAGTTCGCTAACTGTTATAATATTAACAGAATACCAACAAATTTGTATTTAATAAACCACAAAAAAATTTATTTCAGAAAAACGTATTATTATCAAACTATAGATTATTCGAAAAATATTGTTGATAAACGTAACTCTTAAAAAACACTGAATTTGAGATTTTTTAATTCAGTAGATGCTGTCCCTACGCAATTGTCTAGCGAGTCTGTA
>NNCF01131742.1:21180-42144 GCA_002313205.1 Laupala kohalensis | reverse complement strand
AAAAAAAAAAGCTTTTTTCAATTATTCAATTATTTCTAATGAAATAATTTATGAAACTGCAGAATAAATTCTTAAATATTTTTTATATAATAAGGACATGCAAAGTCTTGTGTGTTTGAAAGTCTACTCACTTGACGCCTCGCCTTGAGATCTTGTGACGTTGCACGCAAGTCCCAGTTGACAGCGATACATGCAACCCAATGATGCGCGCTTTGTGGGGGATTTGTATTACACGCCAGAACACATCAAATCCCATACCCCCATGGACGATGGTCGCTTGTGGGATTATAGCGCTTCATGTCTAGTAATCAGTGCCATTTGAAGTCGGATTACGGCTCAGACATCAACATAGCTTTCCTGCAAATGTTTGAGCATCAAATAAGGTTTGTTGCGATTCATAAGGTTAGGGATTTACAACTGTTGTATATGAACTAGTTTTAGCAGCTTTGTTTCTGCAAATCTTCAACTTGAAGTAAAAAGTGAATACGTTACTTATATTTCAGTAGATTACATCTGTGCACTCTAATATGCATAATCCTCGATATAATATCGAGACAAAACGGAAAATGAGAAAAATAGATTAGGCTATCATAAGGCTATCATTTTTTCTAATAAATTGCAGTATGAGTCACGGCAAATATGTAATTGTTATTCTATTATTTCCGTGTGTTGCATGTTCTCCAATTACATGTAGCAATCTATTATATGCTAGCTTATGTGTGTTATCGGTTACTTGCAAACTAAGCAATTAATTAAAGAGGCTAATTTTATTTCAAAGCAACGTAAAAATAATTATAGTATTTTCTGTATTTTCTCCGCTCAGTGTTCGTTGTCGCTTAATACTGCATTAAAGCAAGACTTTTAGCGCAGTTAATTAATTGACATCGCATTTTGATGTATTTGTAAATGGGAAATGTAGCTAAGTGCTATTGAAGCTTATCTACATGGAGCGATATGAGTTAGGAGTTGGGTGGTACGATTGTTGTTAGTAGATGGACCGGTTAGCTGGGACAACCAACAACTTGGCCCACATGGAGGGGTTAGCAGAAGTAGTTAGTAAGAGTTAGAGTTATTGATACCAGGAGGAGCTGGATAGAGGAAGGAAGGTTGGCTTTTCGGTACTCACAGCTATAGGAACTGGGACATTGATGTGAAAATGTACAATTTTTTCTGAACCCACTGGGAATTGAACCCGGGATGACTAAAACTAAAACGATCATTATTGAACATTCAAAATTTCAAAACAATACACAGATAAAACATAAATTAAAAAATATTGTTACACGAACATATAAAAAGTTACCTTAACTTTCAAAAAGCTGTAAAAAACGAACCACTGCTCCGAATCACCTGAAACTTGACCTGAATGTTCTTGAGGAAGGGGGAAATGGTATAGCATTAGAATAGAAATATGTATGATAATGGAATAGAAAACAAGCAAAGATTAACACCTCATTATAANATAGAAATATGTATGATAATGGAATAGAAAACAAGCAAAGATTAACACCTCATTATAACAGGATAGCAAGGAAAATACAGAACTGTCCTAACAGTGTTGTATTTGGGAACACTCATGTTTTTTAATTATCAGGAAAATATAATGAATATGCAGTATATATTGGTAGATTGTTTTTTATATAGAGTTACTGGAATAAACGAATGCAAAATATCAACAAGTTGATTGAACAATAACTCTTGAGAACCCATGAGAAATAACGTTGTTAACAATTTATCGTTGGAAATGTATGACGTGGTTATACGTAGTTTGTACTCTGCTTTCTTGACAAATAATTTCTTCTTCTTCTTATTATTATTATTATTATTATTACTGCAACTATTACTAGTTCGTCGTACTTGTTTCTTCTCCGTTCTAACAGGTAGTTGGGACGGGCTTTTAAGCAAAACCGAAAGTAAAATTTGATCTTAGACGAGACTAAGAAATTTCCTTGTTAGGTGACATGTTTGTAATATAACTGATTTCTGCATTTTTGGCAGTACATTTCTGGTGAATAGTAATCTTGCAAGATGCCCCTTCAGTGTTTCGCAAATGACTCCAGTAGCTGAAATCACGAGGGGAATAATTAATACTTCATTTTGTTTCCAAATCTTTTGAATTTCAGTCGTAAGTACCTGATATTTTTCTCTAACGACCTCGATGTTGGCGAGCCCTAAAACCCCATTTAAAAATGTCAAAAAAGTTATGTGAGTAGGATCATTTGAGTGCTTACGTAGATGATCCAGTAGGTCATGATTTTTAGCCATGCGGTAATTTTCCCTCGAGTTGAGTGAATCGGTGAAGAGACTTAGTGGAATTAGTCAAGGTGTGCCCGTCCCGAGCATATGCAGTGCAAGCTAAACATATGTACAAGACATTTTTCAGAATGGGCGTATTAGGAAATCTACAACACAGACATAACCTCCTTTAACTTCACTCTCAAAAAATGACTTACGTTTCATTGGCTGGTCAGCGTCCCCTCCTTCTCGATTCGCAAAAGCGCACTTGTCTTATTTAACTTTGGTGAGATAACATCAATGCAAATACTTTTTAAATGCTTTACAACGTTTTGCATTGTAAAATGAAATGTAGGAAACAGAAAACGGATATTGGTAAATACTCCTTTGTGAACAGAACCATTGTAGACTGGAATAAATTACCTGCTGCAACACTTTCGAGCTTACCATAAAGAGTAAAATGTTTCCACACCCGTCTTCTTGCTTCTTCGAAATAGGAGGACATGTGAAGTGTAGTGAGGTGATTAGAGTCTAAGGGTATACAAAATGCTCAGAGTGAAAGTAGTGATGAGTAGTGAAGTGTCCATGATTGCTATCAGCAATCATGTTTTGGTTTTATTTTTTAAAGTTATTAATTTCTTTTATTTATGTTATAGCAATGATTTTTACGCTAAGGGAATAAGAAGAATAATGACATGTGTGTGAATATTGAGCGTGTTTGTACGTATGACTGTGTTTCTGTAACTGTTTGTAAGCGAAAATGAGTTAGTGTATATATGTGAATATTAACACATGTGAGCGTCATGTAGATAATTAATTTCTTAAATCTAATCTCTTTTTCATTGTAGCCATGTGATATAATTTTCTTATCATTTTATTCCGTTTATGTGTGTGTATTTTATAGATATTTTTTATAGATATTCGTCATTTGTTTTTTAACTTCGTATTATTGCATTATATATGTATTCTTTTCTATCTGCCACCGAACATTGCTCACTAGCAGACTAATAAATTATTATTATTATTATTATTAATTTAGTTCTTTCAACTTGTGTTGGTTTTTCTCTCAGCAGTGGATTATTAAATCAAGATCTGCTGGGAGGAAGAATCTATTTCAGGTCCAAGAACTTTCTGGTAATGTGGGCTGAGGACAGAAGGACGCTGTGTTGCAATCTACATATTATATTGGTGTTGATTTTGAGTTTTTTAATGGAGTCGACCAGGGATTGGGTTACTAGTCCTAGGGTAGATAAAATGATCACTTCTTGAACATTCCAGAGTTTTTTTACTTCAAAGACATGTTATTATTATTATTAATTATTATTATTCCGTAGCGCGTATGCGGATGAAACAAGATGCCAATTTTCCATGTACTAGGAATTCCCAGTTATTTATTCTGAATCGTGTTAAGAACAGTGAATATACGAATATCAGAATTCATTCATTCCTTGTTTCTTTCGTACCGTAAATCATCGCTCTTGTTATGTATCGAAGTCGTGGAACCTGAGATTCTCAGAATATGAGGTCTGTTTACGAACTCAGAAGGCTGTAATTACACCTTTGTTCGTAGTTCCATAGAATATGAGATCTGCCAACTTGGTTTCTACCTAGCCCTTCAAAACAACACACAGTCTGAATAAAAGTAAATAAAATATTTAAAACAATTCTTTTTCTCATGTAAAGTAATATCACAGTATTTTAATTGGTTTCCTATACATTTTTAAAACCCTAAATTCATTTCAAACGTTTTAAATTAGTTTGTTTTTGTTTCGAACAAAACAATTCATACTTTTGTTTCTTTAACTCAAACAACTATAGCGAACTCAACTCAAGGTAAAATAATGATATTACACTTGCATATTGTTCACAAAACATAAAACAAATAAAAAGTTCTTGCACATTTCGTTCCAGAATATAAATGTGATCGTCTATTTTTCTTGTACTCCCTACATGAATTTATTGGGGGCCGCTTCGCACTCAATCGAAAAATGTCCTTGTAGTGGGGATCGTAAGAGAACACTTACTCTGATACATTGCATAATAGTGGTTTACCAATGGTAACATTCACTTTCATGTACGAATTATTATCAAACTATAGATTATTCTGAGTATAGTGTTTACAAATCATAAGAATTGAATTAACACTAAATTCACGATTTCTTGTTTCAATAAACGCACCCCTAGACAGAAGCATAGAGAACCTGTATAAGAAATCCGCCTCTACTCAAAGGAAAACCAAAGAAAAACCCATGGTAGATATTAAAGCGAGACATTTTGCTTTCCTTATTTTTCTATTGTAATTACTTTCCTGGTCCGGGGTTTTCTCCGGTTTTCCTTCGTGTAGAGGTGGAAGTTTTTTACAGACTCACTAGGCTCTTGTCTGGAGACGGCATCAATTGATATCATTATTAGCGAATTTAGTGTTATTTAATAGTTACGAATTATCAACAATACTTTCCGAATGATTTATAGCTTGATAATAATACGTACTTGTGAAGTGACTTTTCTGTGTTTTATTAAATGCAATACTTTGTAGATATTCTGTTAATTTTGCAACACGAACTGAACTAATTTTATTCTTATCTTAGGAGTAAAGTGCTGAAATGTTAAATCCGCCTCTTCCGTAGGGTCCTTGATCGGAATTGATGGGATGGTCCCTTGTTTGCTTCTGGAGAGTGAATTAGTTTATTATCCTCTACGTGGTCTTATACAGTTTGTAACTGCTGTTTCTAAAATAAATTTATTTATTTACTAACACTTTTTTCTATCGCTCGAGCCGACTTAAAGAGAATTGATAAAAGTTTAGAGTGTCTGAAGTTCTCGAGGTTGCCACCAGATGAGAGTTCAGGTTTCAAAAACGTGTTATCTGACTCTCATCGAGACAATGTTGTATTTCGTCTTTTTCTCTTTCTTAAAAAGAACACACTCTCTTACCTTCCTATTTGTTATTTTCAAGTGCAAAATTATCTCCGTATTTAAAACTTCGTTATGGCTGTAATAACCCGTTTCTTTCTTTTATATTTATACTCTCATATTCTTGTGTATTTTGAAGAAGCAATTTTTTATGAAGTTTGAGTTTCAAGAGATATAAATTTTGGAACGAACTCTAGGATGTGGTCCGAGTAGAATTTCCCTGCGTATTCAACTTTCTTATTTATGAGCTTTGTACGATTATTAACCGTGATAAAGTACTTCCTTGAGTCACACGATACTTCTCGAACAGTAAATACTTCTTATATCACCTTGTTTCTGGTAGTCTGTGAATAATACAAATCTCCCTTTTTACTTGCACATATTTTATTGTAGATATTCATATTGGATTCCGTAAACTGTTTTTTTAACCAACAAAGCAAACATTTATTCATTAAATGTAATGATGAACCAACAACGTTTCGAGAAAAAAAATTGTCTCCTCATCAGGGTGTAATTATTCTATACTGATTCCTCATAAGAACATGCAATTCAATATGTACAAGTGAAAAGTGAAATTTTTACAATTTATAAGTGACATGTATTTTTATTCGTAAGATTATATTTTATTATTGAAAATAAATATTTTACTGCACAAGCTCAAGATGATTCAGGTCTTTTGAAAAATTGAATGATGTTAATTTGAAGACTTCATGTATTCAAATATTAAATTTTAATATTTACATCAAAAAACGTCTTATAGTCTTCGAATACGAATTGGACGATGTATACAGAAACGATTTTGGTGATCTATAACGCGAGAATGCTGTGATCACGCAAAAATATTTTTAACGTTGGTAGTTGGAGTATAAGAGTACTACTTTCGTTATTAGCACTATAGTTGTATTCAAATCTCCGTCAACATGTATTATTCTATTCATTTCATAGTTTGTCCATTTCTAGAACATGTATCTACAATATAGTCTCCATTTACCTTTTGACTGAGTACGTCCAATCTAAATTCATGAGGCAAGGATACCTAGATGTTTCTGCTGTGAGTTTCCATCATCACAATTATTCCCGTAAAATGGCCATATGTTCAGTTTCTTCACCAATAAAAGGGGAGGAGGAAAGATTGACACCTTATTTTGCTACAAACCTTGTAAAGAACATCTTGAATGATCCGAAATCACTGTGTAACATTTACTTTGATATTCATTTTGTACCTTGCAATGTTTATATTGAAACATCATTTTAAATTATCATTAAAATATTTTCCGCTTAAAAGGAAAGATTATAATCTGTAATTTAAATATTTTTAATTTAAATAGTTTCTCAAATAGCTATTAAATTGATTATTATTTAACTACACTGAGATAATAGTTTCATTTTACTATCAATCTTATGAAAAATGAGAATATTTCTTTATTTAATTTCTGTAAAATAATTAATTTTCATTCCTAATGTTACCACTGTAAAACATTATCATGTTTATTTTACTAAGTCTTTTCTAAGCATCTAAATGCACCTCTACACTATCTCTTGATGACTCATTTCTTTAGTTCTTTATAATATGAAAATTTGTCCAAAAATCACTCTCCTTGTTTTTGAAATTTTGTAATTCATTATTGTAGTTAACTCTCAAACGATAATTCTATTTGACGATGCCATGTAAATGGTTCAAAATACAGTTACAAATGCATGATAAATCAATTATTCATTGCATTTTCTTAGTGACTCCAGTGTGATTCAGCAATTTCTATTGTTCATATGCTTTGTAAACGTTTTTAATTAAAATAAGAAAACGCAAGCGGAACAACACAAGTGACAACAAAACAGAACGAGGTATTTTTTTATTCCCGTGAAAATAGTGTCGATATTGTTTGTTTCTTTCTTCTCCAACTACACGAATCGCTTGTATTTATTGATCTTTGGTGACTAGGTAAAGAGTTTGAAAAGAAGGTATTCGACGGGTACGTTACTGGTTCCTAGCCGCGTCATTTCCCCAGGGCTCTCGCGTATTGACCGCAATTTCCTATTACATTTTCCCTCTCGTGTGTTTTGTGTTGTTCACCACCAGAGCGCTCTGCGTACGAGGGAGCATGAGAGTGTCGCCATGACGCTACGTAGGAGCATTTGCCACAAAGGTCGTCTTGAGAAGGACCTGGCTCTGGCTTTCCATAGTGTGCGCTCGTGAAGGTAAACCCTTCAGTGTCAGGTGGAGAATGAGGAAGAGGTGTAAGGACTCCCGAGAGTGAATTAAGGGCTTGACGAGAAGAGATGTAAAGGGCTGGGTTTTCGGAGATGGACTCACGGGATTTGCATCTACTGCTCGAAGAATACACGAGATAATACTCCCTTATCATACTATTTTATAGAAGAAAAATAAATCAGTTTTAGAAAGGGGTAAAAACCTTCCGCACTCGGAAGCAAAAACAAAAACACCGAAGCAAAACCTTTCCGGCCGCATGGCGGCAATCTTCAGCGCAAAAATTTTATTTACAAAATATAAATTGAAACAATATAAAAATAATCTACCCCCTTCTTCTCTGAAAAGTCAATATAATATGAAATAATAACAGGAAATGAGAAAGATGACATCCCTGGGTTCTTTGGCAAGCGGTGGCTGAAAGCACTGTTGTCTCATAAAGGATCGGATTATATTCTCATTTCCTGTTATTATTTCATATTGTATTGAAAATTATTAACTTTTCGAATAAGAATAATAGGGTAAGTTGTTTTTAGAAAGTTTCAGTTATATTTATTATGTAATTTATATTTTGTAAAACAATTTGTAGCACTGAACATGGCCGCCATGCGACCGAAAAGGTCTTTTGTATCAATAAATAATGACAGAATGGCAAAATCTTTTACTTCTTGTAATGAAAGTGTATAGAAAATTCCCAGTGGGTTTCGATAAGTTGGACAGCGTTAAGCACTATTATTTTTAAAATGTTTTGAAAATAGCTCTAAATCAATAAGTTTGTGGATTTGTAAACTGCTTTTCTTTCCTTTTCTTAAACCACGCGTTGTGATGTGTTGTTATCCAACCTATTTCTATGTTCACGTTTTTATTTGTTTTTGTTTCTTATTGCTGGTGTGACCCAATGGTTTTCAGTATTGAATATGACAAAAAAATTTTAATGGATAACTTTCACACTCAAAATTCTAATCTTGACGCGATCGATGCCGTGGAAAATCAGGTAATGTGTATTATATGAGTTGTTTATAAATGTGTGTATCAGAGGTCGGAATTGATGCAAACTCGATCTAAATGATCACGAAAGATAATTATTGAATGTCAAAAATGCAGTTACGAACAGCATACGACCACTTGGGGGACAATAAACAAATTTACTTTCCGGAAGCAAGCAAGGGACCATCCCATCAATTCCAATCAAGGGCCCTAAGGCAGAGGCGGATTTAAAATTTCAGATCACTGAATAAAATACTTTGCTACTAATTATATTGTTAACAGAATATCAGCAAATTTGTTTTAGATACAACACAAGAAAGATAGTTCACACGTGAGTATTAGCCAAGGTTCAGAACAGATAAAACAAAACT
This sequence comes from Laupala kohalensis, assembly GCA_002313205.1. Classification (NCBI taxonomy): domain Eukaryota; kingdom Metazoa; phylum Arthropoda; class Insecta; order Orthoptera; family Trigonidiidae; genus Laupala; species Laupala kohalensis. The sequence continues at coordinate 33,432 of NNCF01131742.1, read as the reverse complement.
TGTATGAAAAATAAGAAACAATAATATCACGCAGGAAAATAGTTCTGCAATTTAATAATTTGGAATTGGAAATAATAGTTTTCAGATTTAATAATTTATAGATAGAAATTGGAACTAAAGAAAAGAATTTACGCCCATGTTTCGGTAGAAGATTATAAATATTTCGTATAAACTAATTAAGTAATATTAATAACTTGAGAAATTTTTCGCGGAATTCCATTACTGAGAAGAATGTACTCAATTGACCACTATTCCATAATTCATACAATAAAATAAAGTATTCAATATATTCATTTTGTATGTTTCTTATTGTCCGTAAATATTTAAAACTAACATCAAATTACATGCATATTTTTCTACATGAAATTGTACACATAATGGAACAATTGTATAAAACATTAAAATTGAACGCTGTAAGAGTAAACTTGGAAGAGAGAAGGCTTTCGTAAAATATTTCGCAATTTTGTCTAACCAAGAGTGTACCCGAACATAACATGCTAGTGGCAGTCGACCAGTTGACCCATAAAATTTGAATTTTTTTAGGTTGGAGAGATAGATAGAATGGTGTGGAGCAGCACTGTCCAATTTATCTTCACCTGCGAGTCAGTAGGTGCAGGACACTGTTATAATAATCAATTGTTTAGAAATGTATTGGCGCAAGTGACGCAGTGAAAATCCTTGTTTATGAGACTCCACTTGACTCAGATGAGGATCTAGTTGCTCGAATATCCGTAGCGGCTGCATCTGTGCGTGAAGTATCTAGCATATTTGAATATGCTCCACCACCAATTTCTCCACCGACGCTTTCAAGTATGTATCACTCTTGGAGGACTTCGCAGTTTTGAACAGTTATAGTAAACATTGTTCTTGTCAATATACACTTTGTATTCCCTTCAATCTCTCATTTCTTGTGTTGGCACCTCACCGCGTCACTTCCGTCCATTCATTTCTTCTCTATAAATGATAGTTATAGTGTTCTGTACCAATCCTTAAAATTTGTAACATGAATTCGATCTCATATAGTACGGGGAAACACTCATATCGTACTTCGGTAACGTATTGCCAACTATCTCTTTTTGTTTTTCCTGTTTGTAAGTAATGAAAACGCAGTGCGACTATTTGTTGGCCAGCCTGTTTCTACGAGGTCAGGCAGAAAAGTAATGAGACCGATTTTTTATTTACCAACGTTTTTTTTTCTTTTCAAACCAATGTTATCCCCTTCAGAGTAGTTCCCTTGGGGAAGCTACACACCGATGGAGACGTATTTCCCACTGTTGGTAGCAACGCTGGAAGTCTTCAACCGGTATGGTCTTCAGTATGTCCGTTACACTCTTTTGGATGTCCGTTACACTCTTTTGGATGTTTTCTACAGTCCCGAAATGACGACCTTTGAGGATATTTTTCAGTTTAGGAAAAAGGAAAAAATGACAGGGACTGAGGTCAGGTGAATAGGGGGGCTGGGGAACCATAGGAATGCCTTTTGAGGTCAAAAATTCTGTTATGGAGAGGGCAGTGTGACATGGGGCGTTGTCGTGATGGAGCATCCATTTAACTGCAATGTCTGGTCTCACGCGAATGACCCTTTTTCTGAGCCTTTCAAGGACGTCTTTATGAAAAAACTTGGTTGACAGTTTGTCCTGGAGGAATAAATTCTTTGTGGACGATTCCCTTCTGTCCAAAAAACAAATCAGCGTTGATTTGATCTTCGATTTGCTCATTCGAGCTTTCTTTGGTCGAGGAGAGTTTGCAGTGTGCCACTCCTCACTTTGCCACTTGGTCTCAGGATCGTATTCAAAAATCCATGATTCATCACCTGTGATCACACGACTAAAGAAATCTTGCTCATTAGCGATTCTGTCAAGATGATCAAGACACTTGTTTTTTCGATTGTCCTTCTGCTGAATTGTGAGGTTTTTCGGCACCATTTTGGCACAGACCTTTCGCATGTGCAAATGTTCACTCAAAATTTGATGAACGGTAAATCTGTTCAAATTTAATTGTTCACTCAACATTCTTAATGTTAAACGACGGTCTGATCTCACAAGAGTGTTCACACGTTCGATGTTTTCATCAGTTTTCGAAGTTGAAGGCCTCCCTGAACGGTGTTCATCTTCAACGTGTTCTATGTCTTTCAAAACTGATTTGTGCCAGCGAAAAACTTGAACTCGGGATAAAGAATGTTCGCCATAGGCGTGTTTTAACTTTTCAAACGTCACACTTGCCGATTCTCCAAGCTTAACACAAAATTTAATGGCACAACGTTGCTCCAAATTCCGCTGTTCCATTTTGCTTGACGCACAACCAAAACACAACTTCACTAATAGCAGTCACAAAAATCACGTAGTTAACGGAAGGAGTTGAATCTCGCACTGAGCTATGGGAGGGTACTGATACACGTGCCCTATCAAGGACAACAGCACAGCGATGCCAGATCGCTTGTAGTGTTGCCTGTCTCATTACTTTTCTGCCTAACCTCGTATGTTCAACTTTTTTTGTTTTTGTTTCTCTCTCAATTATTTTGACCATTGCACGCAACAAACATTTTCAATAAATAAGATAGTCAGTGGGGACTCAAAAACGATAATTTATTAATAAATTTTAGAATATGACGCGAGTGTTTTGCCTGGTCGTTACCAGTACCGAAATTAATACGTTACTAAGAAATTTTGAGACCCTTGGTAGCCGATGGGACGCGCGAAGTGATTTTACGTAAGAAAAATAGCGTAACAACGTGTAAGTGAGTAAGATCGCAGAGGAGACAGTTGAACGCGAGGGGAACGTACTTGGTGCATGTGAAACAGGTCACGGAGGACGCGAAGCGCATTTAAAATGAGATATTTAACATACAACACGCTCTAGCGGTGAGACGAGGAATCCGTTGTCTTCAACAGTGCCACTCGAGGCGATGGGGGAGTTCCTTGCCCTTTTGAGACATTTCTCTTCCTCTCAACCCTTGGTCCTTAGCCGTTGGAGGAGAAGCCCGAATGCAACGGATTCCGTGACAAAGACTTAGATGAGAGTGTGTGTCAGATATTACGTGTGAACAAGGGAACGCAGGCATTATGTTGAATACGGTACATCTCTACAGCACCTCATCTATATTTAGTTTGACTTCTCGATTATACCTAGGACTACTGTAATCCTGAAAATTATTTTCAATGATTACATTTATTTTGAGATATCACAAAAACTACCTACAAAACTATCTTTTGCGTACCTAATATATAAAAATAAATAGAGAGTTTTTTCATTACGTACACACGTTACGTTGATGACGCTAACCGCGTAACGCACTTGCAAAGAACTAATGTTTTGCATTGCGTACCTTCCACTCAAATCATAATAAAAATAGTAAACCCAAACACACTACTTCTATTGAAACTGTACAGTGAGTACACCAGTACGTACTCATACGGCACACACTACCAGCAAATCTCTCGCATTCCCTCTCATATATCAACATAACCTCAAATCCTGACGAGAATCCGCCATGACCTCTCTCACTAGCGCACGCAAACGGAGGCGTTGTAACGTATAACTCTAACAGCCGTACTAATAAAGGAGAAGTAAATTTTATTTGGAGAGTAAGCAAAGAGTGTTGAAAACGGTTACTAATAAACGTGGAATAAGTCTTGCGCGAAGTAAGCGGGAAGTAATTACCATGACAACCGCTAAACCACGCAGACCCCAGGTTTAAGCCCGAAGTGACGTCGAAGTGAACAAGAAGATCGTGACGTAACCTCAAACTGTCATAGACAATATATTTCATTGGTACTATTATTGAAGTGAATCTTTAATTCCATGCATGAAGATCTTGTTTATTAGTCTCCAAGCGTTATGGTGATGGAAATGGTTATTCCTGGAGTGATTTCCCATTTAGTCGAATAAGAGGCTTTTAGTGATGTACGTACAATCATGTGAATAAATCTTAATTTTATTGTTGTTCTACAATATTCGAATGTAGGATGTAGTTACATATTATAACGAGTAAGTTGAATAATTTAAATATAAAATAATGTATATAATTTTAATTTGATTTGATAACTTTATGCTTTCGAATATTCTTGAGACATCTAATAATCAGTTCTATTTACAGCAAACAATGATAATCTTCCATTTTCCATATTATTTTTTTATTATGCACAATGCATTTCTCCAAACAATTCGCATTACTTATGAAAATTAAAATATAAAGAACTATGTACACGTTCTGATTTATCAGTGATATCACCACCGATTACACATTACTCACGTCGTGAGACGTTCAGGACTTTCTCGGAATACTGCATTTCTCGATCAATAAAGCAAAGAACTTACAAGATACGACGTTGCCAAGCTTTTATCAGCAATACTCGAGCATCACTTCGAGACTAGTTGTGTCGGCCTTAAAACGCTGTTATTAGTCAAATTTAATTCCTTATTTACATCAGTGTTACGCTAGAAGTAACTACTTTGGGAGTAAGTCTGTAGTACCGAAGTTACGTCGAGTTTACGCGCAACGTAAAAGAGTGTTATTGTGCCACTAACTTCTGAGCATGCGCGGAAGCAAGTTGCATGTGGATAATATACATGCAAGAACTCCCTAATATCTGGATTTATTCTACTTTACAACCTATTTCATAGACAATATATTAAGGTAAAATGCTTCAATACTCCCCACATTCTTTCATAGTTCACTACAACCACCTTCAGTATGTTTTCATTGATTTATGTAACAATTTAATAATTATCATTAGGAAAACAAAATGACACTATCATATGGTAATTTCCACTTATCTTCTAGATATAAAAAATATTTTTCTAAAACCTTATATCAGGCATTTTGTACGGGTGTTCCTGACAATGGGCCTTACGTCTGTTAAAAATGCCCCACTGTAACCACAAAAAAACTAACTAAATTAAGAAAGAAAACATAATAACTAATGCATATTCAACAGCCAGCCTAGGATATTAATTTGAGACCATTTTTTTAGTAACATAATGTTTAGTCTTTTCCCTCCGTCATATTTTTTTATCTACTTTTTTTTTACTAATCGCTCGTCTGCCTCTGTTGCCACTGGCTTTGCGTGGAGGTTCGTCCATCAAGCTGAGAGTTCATACTGAGAGATGCGCATATTGAAGGTTTTATTCATTCCTCTTTAGAAGTAAGATATCTATGCTCTTATTCTTGTCCTCACCAATAATATCTTCGTTGGAACTACTTTCATTGTTCTGTTCATCATTGTTATTTTCTGATGAAAAATAATCCAGATTTACCTTGTTATTCTTCAATTTTTCATTTTCTGTTTGATTTTCCATCTTACCTTATTTTCACATTTATTTGATTTCTTTGATATTTTTTCATTTTTTATTTTCTTCCATCACACCATCTTTTGCATTCTCTCATCCTATTTTCCATTTTTTAAATATTTAATTGCATTATCCATTTTTAAATATTTAATTGCATTATCCATTTTTTAACATTTAATTTGCATTATTAAAATGGTATTTGAACTGAAACGTACTCAAATGAATGGGGAATTGGTACATTTATGATTAAAAATATCCCTAGTCATATGATCGCCATTATTACAGGGTTTTGGCTACACACACAACGATACATAATAGGTTTCTGCAAGGGAAATGTTCATAGGAAATAAGTAGACGAATTTGTATTGTCTCGACAAGAAATTGTTTCAACGCCGTTGTTGAAAATTTCAACATTTTTTCTAAACAAACAAGAAAAATCTCGCCTTACTGTCAGTCATGTTGTAGGACGGCTATGACACATGCGTATGTGTCCTTACATATCATCCATGTGTGTTTTTCTGAATTTAAGCGTAGTGGGACGTAATGTAGCATTGAGTTAAAGTTGTTATAGTAAGAATACCCATTTTATTATTTTTATTTTTATACATCATCCCGCCATTGCTGTAGTACTTCGAAAACTAACTGATTAAAATACAAAATACTATGGTACAAACCTGTGATGTGGAGAAGGAAAAGTACAGTTTTTTCTTCTACTTAGATAGGAATTGTCGCACCTTATCCTCAAATGTTCCTAAAATGAAAGTAGGAAATATTTCAAAAAATTTGGCTTTAATACCCTCTTACACCAAACATAGGACAAACATCCAAGTATTTAATTAATTTTTTACGAGTATTAATTTGATTTGTTCTACTTTACAATCTTTTTCATAGACAATTTATATTTTTAATTTCTAACAACGTTTTGACTTTTTTGAAGTCTTCACCAGACGAATAGATATTGACAACTGTAATGCAGACACGACAAGAAAATCAATAATTGTACGTAATTAATAAGTTTTGAGTGAAGTCTATTAGCGAAATACCTGATGAAATCTTGAAAAAAGTCAAAACGTTGTCAGAAATTGTAAATAAAAATTATCTATGAAACCAGAAGACGACGTAGGGTAAAGACTAAACATTATGTTACTTAAAAAATGATTCCAAATTAATATCCTAGGTTGGCTTTTGAATATGCATTAGTTATTATATTTTCTTTCTTAATTTAGTTAGTATTTTGGTGGTTACAGTGGGACATTTTTTAACAGACGTGAGACCCATCGTCGAGACACGTCCGTACAAAATGCCTGATGTAAGATTTTAGAAAAATATTTTTTTTTACCTAGAAGATAAGTGAAAGTTACCATATGATAGTGTCATTTTGTTTTCCTAATTATAATTATTAAATTTTTACATAAATCAATGAAAATATTCTGAAGGTGGTTGTAGTGAAGTAAGAAAGACTGTGGGGCGTATTGTAGCGTTTTATCCTAATATACATTTAATTCATCGTGTTAAAGTACGCAATTATTTGTGTTTATTGAGTGTAGGTTGCTTTGACATCCTGTAAATGCAAGACTTTGCCATCCGATTGCTGGTTAAGTAGATAAATGTTTTCTCAGTGCTCAGCACGAATACACAACTCTTGCTAGTTAACATTTCAAATTGTCTCAGAGCGACACGTTCACTCCCTTTGCGTACACATTTAAGGCACACATCCGAACTCTCACGAAACATAAATTACATGGGAGAACTTCTAATTAGATTAATAGCTACGTTCTGTGAGTTCGAAATGTATAGCGTTACAAACTGTGTACAGAAACATTGATTCGTGTCAAAGGACTACATCTATATGTTTAATCCATCCATTTACGTAAGGACATTCAAACCTTTCGTTTAGCTCCTTAANAAACATAAATTACATGGGAGAACTTCTAATTAGATTAATAGCTACGTTCTGTGAGTTCGAAATGTATAGCGTTACAAACTGTGTACAGAAACATTGATTCGTGTCAAAGGACTACATCTATATGTTTAATCCATCCATTTACGTAATGACATTCAAACCTTTCGTTTAGCTCCTTATCCTACCCCTTCGTAAACACGGTTGCTTTGTTTTATCTCGTATGATAATTACGTTCGATACCATTTCCGAAATAAGCTGTCTTTGCATTATCAATACCATCTACTCCATTCACTGGAAATGACGTGTATTCTGGGACGAAAAATCTATTCATGCAATTGATGGGATGTCTTTATGCCGCAGTCTCAATTCTAATAAGCAGATACAAGGTTTGCCTAGCGGGTTGCGTTCAGTGCCTGCTATGCCTTTCCGTACTTCACCCCTAAGTTCACCCCTTCTTTACGAAATATATGTGGCCTGATTCAATGAATTTGTCGTGTCTAAAAACGCTCAATGCTAAATTCCAGATTTTACTTTTTGCTATAAAATAATCACATAGAATTATTAGTCTTCTTAAAGTTATCTTCTCTAATCCAAGTGAAATTACATTGAAAAGTCTTTCATATCGGAATCAACAAAAGTACGTGATGAATCATTATAAAAAATTGATTTAAAAAAAACGTCTTGTTACAAGTGTTGGTAAAATATTGGTTAATTTTGATAAAAGTTAAGGGCGAGAAACATTAAAATTTGATTGATCTGTAGAAGATTAGCAGAAATATCTGGTGTTACTTGGGATTTGAAAAGAATCTTAAAACAATCATTACTAGACTTAACGATTTTTTTAAAAAATCACAAAAAACAGNTAATAATAATAATAATAATAATAATAATAATAATAATTTATTAGTCTGCTAGTGAGCAATGCTCGGTCGCAGTTAGAAAAGAATACATACATAATAAAATAATACGAAATTAACAAAACAGATCATCAATATCTATAAAAATATCTATAAAATACCCACACAAACGGAATAAAATTCTTAGAAAATTATTACACATGGTTACAATGAAAAAGAAATTCGATTTTAGTAATTAATTATCTACATGAGGCTCATACGTGCGTATGTTCACATACATACACAAACACAGTTTAGCTTACAAACAGTTACAGAAACACACTCATACGTACAAACACGCTCAATATACACACATATATGTCATTGCTCCTCCTATACCCTTAACGTAAATGTAATTGCTATAACAAAAAAAAAAGAATTTAATAACTATAAATTTATTTATATTACTTTCCAAGTAATTGTACTTCCGTGACATTTTGAATTTTCACCAATTTTAATTTCAATAACTATATACCACGAAAACCTACGAAATTGATACAATGATTGAACGTCATATGCCAATATGCACTTAATTACGCATTATCTTAAAATCCAAGAAGAAGCAAAACATTTTACACAGAACGCTTAATAAACAAAGCGAACAGTTGAGACCTCTGAATTCTTTGGTTTTAATTTCCCTTTTTAGGTTATGCACCTAAAAACATCGTCCTTCTAAGCCTTTATATATGTTTGATTCTACAATTCGGTTACTTTGATTCTACGTTCAGTGGATTGATCGACTCACGTAACGCATTGAGCTCTTTCGGGCGTATTAGTAAACTTCACTGTAAAGAGTCATGCGAGTGAAGGTACGCGTCTGCTGATTAACAGAAAATTTTAATTGTTTTTCTGCACTTGTAATTCCTTAATATTAGCAATATTTGTATTTTAATTGCGGTGACGCTTAAAAAGTGTGCTTTTGAATTTGAATTATTTCTACAGATTACTTTCTCCGATTTCCATAACACAGATATTCAAAATAATTCACTTTTATTAGTAAAGATGTGATGTCAACAAATCTTAGGCTGATGACGCTTAAATTTACAAAAAAAAATTCCAATAGATATAAGTGGTGATGCATATGCGGTGCACTGTTCCACGATAGTCATGTTAACACTGAAACATGTGTAGATTCCGAATTACTCCAATAGACACTTCGATATTTTCTTAATAATTTCTGGGAGGAAAGTATAGTTATATAATAATAATAATAATAATAATAATAATAATAAATTCAATGTCAAAAATGCAGTTACAACTGCTTATGACAATGTTGAGGGCAATAAACTAATTTACTCTCCGAAATCAAGCAAGGGACCATCCCATCATTTCTGATCAATGACCCAAAGGCAAAAGATCTTTAATATTTCGACAGACGATAAGAATAATAGCAATAGTTAACTACGTGTTACAATATTAACAGAATACCAACAAATTTGTATTTAATAAATCATAAAAGTGTTTTCATAAATACGTACGATTACGTACTATCGTTATGAAACTATAGTTTATTCTGAAAATAATATTCATTAATCTAACTATTAAAATAACTCTAAATTCGAAATAAATTATTACAATAAACCACTTCCCCGAGGCAGAAATCTAGAGAGCTTGTATATTAAATACGCCTCTACCCGCTGGAAAAGCGGAGAAAAAGCCGGATTAGAATGGGGTTACTGAATTAATGTATACAACCCTGCCAAGGTTAACAATACAGATAACAGAGGACTTAGAAATGATAAGAAAAAATGAACGGAAACAGGAAAACAGTTTTGAAATTTTCCCAGTTATTTTCAAAGCACTAGAGGAATTGGAAAGTATAAAATGGATTTAACTTTTATTGAAACCAATAAATTCTTTTACATTGTAGTTGCCCATACGTTTAAATTTAGGAAGTAGTAAAGAAGGATGTCTTATTGCTGAGAAGAGTGACTTTTATCATTTCGACATTTCCGTGAAGGCTGGTGGAGAATGTTGCGCAAATTCAACTAATGATGCAAAACCATAGCACTATGTACTTTCTCATATACATTTGTCCATCTGCAGCATAAAGTGACAAAAAATATCGCAAAAACTTTTGTAAATGTAATTTCGTTGTAGACAGAAATTCATGTATTTTCGTATCTAGAGTGAGTTTGCTGTCATCCTATGCATTTTACCATTATCATATCTTTCAATTACGTTTACTAAAAGTGTATTCTACTTCTGCTTGGTTCAGTTACACTGCTAAATATTAGTCAAGATTCTTGAAACAGTAAACTAATGTACAAATGTATCAGATAATAATTATTTTACTGCGATTTATATAATAAATCAAACTTTAAAGCGAAATACCGCTAACACATACTAGTAGTACTTGACGTACAGAGAATTTAAGAAAAATAGTTGGAGCCGTTTTTTGAGAAATATTCAAAAGAGTACTTTGACCTTCATGTGAAGTACCCTTTGTTTTAAAGTAAAAAATCGAGCACGGGCATCGACAAATAAATTCTACCGTAAATATGAAATATGAATTAAATTGATTCATCCATTTACTCAGAATCGCTGCGCACAGAGAGACGGACATTGTCCATAAAACACTTTTCCAGAATCAGGGATCGCCAAAACGGATATTTCCGTCGAAATCTCGCTTTCGAATTTTTTCACGATTACAAAAATTTCTTTATACTACGTATATGAGAAGGTAAAAAAATGGTTATAGTGATAAAGTGAAGCAACAATCTGGGTCGCGCAAAAAATGAAACCATACAAGAGTTTCCAGAAGAGTTAGTTTGTTACTTCTACATCTTGTTCTGTGATGGAAATTTCATCCATTCATCCATTCGCCCGAAAGAAGAACATAACTTTCTCCATACACTACTCCTCTTTTCGATATCTGCTTTGTTCTACAGCACTTGTAATTCTTCCGGAGTCGTTACTTTTTTCTTCTTTTTTTCTCATCGGAAAGAATTCATCGGAGTGAAGTAGCACCGCCATGTTTGCTCTTCGATCACCTTCTGATGCCTCCTTCGTATAGCTTCTGCTTCTGCTTCTGCTTCCGCTGCAGCTGTTTCTGCTCTGACAGATGAGCAGCGCCACAGCGTCACCACCGCCTTTCAATCTTTTTCAGTGGAACACCGGTGCACAGTGAGGAGAAACTCGCTTCTCGTTAGACATAAATTTCTTTTTCTTCTCATTTTTCAAAAATTGACTGAAATTTAACTTAATGATTTATAATGTAATTTAAGTTATTAAATCGCAAAAAATATTGAATCTGAGCCCTACATTCGTTTAAACCATCTGGATACCACGGGTTCTATTCCTCTCTCAGTTAAACTGTATTTTTCCTTGTTTCTTCTGGGCTTAATACAAGAGATAATTGCTTATTTCTGTTAACAAACAAAGGGAAAACCTTGAATTATCCATTTGAGTTTTGTAATACAAAAATCACCAGTGAATCACGTGTAAGGTTTTGACAATGCAAAATATATAATTCATTATGATGTTGATCTTGACAAAATATATATATTCGAGGATTAGTCATCAATAAAAGATTCTTTTTACAACGCCAACGTTTCGGCAATTTATTTTTTCTAAGTTAAGTTATAGAACTTGTGACATACAAACTNTCTTTTTACAACGCCAACGTTTCGGCAATTTATTTTTTCTAAGTTAAGTTATAGAACTTGTGACATACAAACTGTTACTGAAAATTTAAGTAACATGTACAAAAATATTATTGACATATGGGTTGGCAGCTGTGTTAGGGTTGTTTTGCCATGACTGAACTAATGAATTGCCATTTTTATTTTTGTTTTGGACCTACACCAGGAAGGTTGTAGAGATGTAGTGGGTTGTATTTAGAGTGTCGGGGAAGATTTTTTATTGCTTCACAATAAAGTCTCTTCCTCTCCAAAATAAATACTCAAAAAGGTTCAAATAACAAGGTTTATTATGTAAATGAAGTCGTCGTGACGTAAACAAAGGATAGCACGAGACGACAAACGGCGAGCGTTGAAAGTTCAATGTGAATCTCGTTCTCGTAACTCACGCTTGAGGCTAGTCAGTGGTCAATTACAAGAAGTATCCTTCTTCGTTGTCAGATGGCACCGCTGGTGGTGTCGGTCGACGAAGTGTGGCGTTCAGTAACGTGATGGCGCCTCCAGTCGAAGTTCTTCGTGTCTT
>NNCF01131742.1:2308-20409 GCA_002313205.1 Laupala kohalensis | reverse complement strand
TATATATATATAGACACACACATTACAATGTATTTTCACGCAAATAAGGGAAATTAAAACTGGTGCAGTGATGCTCCTAACATCATAGATCACTTCAAGAGCTTTTTAAAAAAATACTAACAACTTTTGAAGATACGTTCTCATTTAAGGTATTATATCCGCGTTCACTGAAGGCAAGTTGCCAACTATCGACGAAATTTTCACCAGACGATCTCACGACACGAAAATATTCACTAAAGGAGTTTCAATTAATTAATTAATATTATTTCATTACATTTGATTTTTACTGTTTTACGAGGACAATTTTTATTATTCTAAAACTTGATATTGAATTAATATTTTGTCGTTTGACAGTATTTTCCTTGGTTCTTGGTGAATTATTTCTATAAATGCCCCGTAAGATATGAAAATCTTAACGTCACAGAGTTCTTATTTGCAATGTTTTAAATGTTTGTTTGATTTTTGCTACGTTAAACCGATTCTCTATCTAGATATCAAAAACATAATTCCACGAAGGTTTTTAAATTTAAACTCATTCTAAATTAAAGTCAAGTAATTCAAAATTTTGAACCTCATGGATATGAGAATTCATAGTCACTGCATAGGAAATGGTTCAACCTATGATTTGAAATATTTTTGGTGGTCTCTGATAGATGTAATACCTGAAGAAAATTTTTGTTTAATTCTTCCCTCTTTGCGTGTTGTTCCGTTGGTGAATGATTTCACCACACTGTGCGGTGTCCAATAAAGATCGCAAGACCATAAGGGCTCAGGAGTCGCAGCAAAAAAACGTCTCCTTTGAAACTCCTGAGCCCTTATCACTGAGTCACGCCTTCCGAACTTTGCTAAGCTTTGGAGTTACATTTCACCGACAATTATGTCACGCTGTGTTTGGCCTAAGAAGTCTTCAAAATATCGGATACGATATGATAAGTCACATTCCTCTCGAGACACATGAAGGTAATCATACAAAAATCGAATTAGAACAAGCAGATGTGATAAATTATTCGATAATTTTTTCTCGTCATTCATACTTAGAAAAAATATTTAAAAAACTTATGTGAAGATAGAGATGATGTAGATTCAAGTGCACTTTATACTATAATTATGGTAATATATAAATTGTTTATCTATGACCTGAAAAAGCAAGAATGTATAAAAAATAATATTTTTAAATAGTTGAAGAATTAGGAGAAGATTCTGTACCGCCTAGCACGTATGTACGACGAGGTGTCATCCCGTGCGCCTGACATTCTCGGATCAGTTGCCCTTATGAAAGTGCGAATTTCACATTTCAACACATTCCTAACTCCTAAGGAAAAGAAGAAAAAATAATCAGTTACATTGTTTAACACAATACAAACAAAGTGTTGTTTAAAATACAAGAAGTAAGGTAAAACTAAACTTATGTGAAAAATAATAAAGAACAATACCTCGCAGGAAAATAGTGTTGAAATGTAAGTTATTTAGAAAGTACTAGAGCAATGGCATGATATTGTATGAGAACAATTGACGTATTTAATATGTAAAAGCTAATTTATTAAATAAACGTTTGATGAGAAATAGAAATCCATTTTAAGTTATAAGAAAATCAATTATTTTACATTGTAGAAGCAATGGTGCAGTACGTAGCTTTTAACCGCACAATTGATTTAATTTAAAATTCAATTTAAAAATATCTTTTACTTATTTGGGGGGGGGGAGTTTTGATTTGAGTATCGACATTACTTTTTTATTGCATACATTTCTATTATTTATATTATTCTAATTTTTGCATAGAAGAGTTGTTATACGTGAGAAACTTTTCATTTATTTAAACTCTATTCATAATTCAGAGTAAAATTCGCTTAAGACGCTCTTCAAGGAAACAGCTCGAAAGAACGTCTTAAGCGGGAAAGCGTCTTATGAGTGAATTGAATAATATCGTGGAAACCACTTCAATAAAACGTTGTCCAACTCCTCACTTTGCGTGTTTCACTTTTTGTCGTGTACTCCCACCCACCATTTTGTCATTTTGTTCAATTTGAGGTCTGTTTTAACGCTGTTCTCAAAGTGGAAGGAGGTATGCTCAGTTTTTTAGCATTTCTTTTCGTTTTTTAGCTGCACATCCTTCGTCGTACTTTTTCAAAATATTCAGCTATACGTTTTATTCCAGTTGCACTACCAGCACGAAATCATAATATACTAACCGACGAACTAAAAACTTAAAACCATTAGATATATTTAGGAATGAGTCAACGAAACTAGTGCAATCACTCCTTCATCTGTCTGACAACATGTCTCTACAATTTAAGGCCTTTTGGTTGGACCAAACAAAGCAACAATGTCTACAGTATTTCCGGGAAGTGTTAACGATACTCAGAGCGGTCGAAGAGGGGATTATGAAGCGGGAGAAGAAGAGAGAGGAGCGTCTTATCAAAAAAATGACACAGTAGAACAAAGCACCTTAAAAGGTGGATTTTACTTTGATGAGTATAGGAAATGTCCAGGGACCAAAGGAAAATAGCGTCTTTAGCGAGTTTTTACTGTATGTTCAAAGTCATGTAAATGAAACCTAATAAAAAACAAATGGGATTGCACTCTGTTTATTAGTTTATTATAAAGTATTAGCGGTAAATTAATTTACTGTCCTGGACGTGGACATGAGCAGGTTGCAAGTGCTCTGGACAATAATAAATTATTTATTTATTTATTTATTTATTTATTTATTTCTAGAGTTACTGATAAGAGTAATGACACCCCCCCCCCAAGTGGAAAGTGGACTTACATCTAGTAAGTACGTGTTTGGCAAACATGGGGCCCCGAGTTGAGTCCGGCATTACTTCCACTTGTGCTAGACTCCTTCCTTTCTCTTCCCTGACCTTCCTTGGTCACTTCTTGTTCTTTTCCACCCCGACGCTATTAGGGCTACGGTATCTTTCATTTTCCTAATTTTTTGTCATGCTTTGATAAATGTTTTGATATATTGTAATTCAGGAGGGTTTTTAGTGGGTATGGTTGAGTCAGTCGGCGAGTCCCACACTCGGGGCGAGTCATATTGGCTCTCCTTAGTGCGTAACTGCATTTTCCCTACCTGTACAGAATTTCAGGGCTCTAATGACCGTGATGCCGACGAACCGTAAAGCCCCACACTCAAAAAAAGATAAGAGTATTGAGTACTTCACGTTTTGTGGCCAGTACTTTCGTATCTCTTTAAACTAAAATCTATTGGCAACATCGGTAATCAATTCAATGCCCTTGCTGTTGTTGCGCTATTCTTATTTTTCTTCTGCATCGAGCAAAGTGTGGAACGAATCTTACATTGTGTCTTATTTTGTTGTGTCAGAGAAAATACTCAATTTTGTATTTACTATTAATATTTACTGTGAATATTATCTAAATTCGTTGAAGTTGGCAGTTAGTTTAGGCATTTGCCACATTGCATCATTTCAGGTAAAGTTACTAGGAGACTTCGAGTATACGCATATGTTCATTTCCAGAAGTTTATTATGTGCAATTTAAATAGCGTGCTTTATTTACAAAAAATTATTAATTATATACAAATGTGCGGCGAAGGTTTTTGCATGTACGCCGGAAAGAAGACGCTGAGAAAGAACACCTTTATCGTTAAACTCATTAAGAGTAACAATATGACCAAGTGTGTAAGCCTTGCATTACCTTACAGTCAACTATCGCTTGCTATGAGCTGCGTAATGTGTGTGCACGCTTCGTCGTGTTTGTGTAAGAGGACCCGACATGATGCCGTCAATGTGATTTGCCTTGATGTTAATCCCCTGGGATCGTGTCAAAGGCTATTCTCCCATGGCTACACACAACGCGAAGGGAGATATTGCAATGGATTGGGGTTGAAGGTTTCCCGAGCTTTTCAATCAGAAGCTGATTTCATTCTGTCTATTACAATGGAGTTTGGCGAATTGACGATGTGATGTATATCGCTCAATTGGAGGCGTGTTATTTAATCGCACCTTGTCATTTTTCATCAGCTTTCATTTAACTTGTTCGTTCGTAGTTTGTTGACCTTCCGTTTCAAAATTGGTAAAATTGATTTTTCTGCCACTTCCAAGTTTCCAATCGAGTTGAAATTTTATACATACGTGTGATTGCATAAAAAATAGGAGAATGTCGAATCGGTTTACGAAAATCTATCCCTAAAGGGGATGAAAAACGGTAGGTATTTGCTTTAAAAAAATCATAATTGATTTTTCGGATACTTTCAAGTATCAAACTTTTATTTCACAGATATTTGTGGGATATGTGACATTACATTCGGTACCATTTGTATGCTCGAATCAGACAAATCATTGTACAAAGCAAATTTTTAAACTTTGAGGCATTAATTCTCTAGAAATTTTAAAAATAGCGTATAGAAAGTTTTAAAAAATCAAGCGTTAGTAGTTTTTACGCTTGATGCCTGAAATCTTTAAAATTTTCTTATTTCCTTTTTTTCATCAACCTATCTTGAGATACAACTTTTCTGAACATGACTATAAATACATTATTATTAATAGTTTTTTCATAAAAACGGGTTTAAAAATTACCTTTATTTTATTCGTAATTCATCTTTGAGGGGTAATTTATCCTATGTATATATTGATAATATAATGGTATAATATCATATTATTCTAACATTTTAAAAGACATTGTAAGTAGATTTTATTTTATTTCCCACTTAATATTTCGGCACGATTCCAGTCATCAGGCGAATAAAGTACATTAATAAAAAATATATGAATAATATATTAAATTTATTGTCAAAAAACAGTACAAACTGCGTATGACCACGTGGAGGACAATAAACTAATTTACTCTCCGGAAGCAAGCAAGGGACCATCCCATCAATTCCGATCAAGGGCCACATGGCAGAGGCGGATTCAAAAATTTCATCAAAAGTTCCTAGATAAGATAAAAAGTTAGCTGAGAGTTATAATACATATATAATGTCAATATGTTTGTAATTTAACGCAAATATGTTTGTAAATTTACATGTACAAGTTATTATCGAACTATAGATTATTCTGAGTATAGTGTTTAAAAATCATAGATCAAATCATAAATAGAGTTGAAAAAACACTAAATTCACGATTTATTGTTACAATAAATACGCCCCTAGACAAAGCCTAGAGAACCTGTATAAGAAATATAAAAAAATCCTTAAATAAAAAAAATACATAAAAGTTATCTTGGCAGCATAATATAAAAATAAATTTCATATTTGTTAATATTCTTGTTCTCATTATTGAAAAGATATTGTAGTTTGTTCACCCTTCTGTTTTATTTAATATTTATGTCAAACGAAGTGTATTCCACGTTCTGTACAAATCACCACACGATCACACAACAAGATAGTACAATAAATACTGCATATTTGTGTTTTATCTCCAAACGAAATATCTCCGAGTACGAATCTCGGTCCCGCCTCTCAATTTCATTCAATATAATGTAATATGTTTCCTGGCGGTGTAGTTCGCAGCAATTTAAAAGATTTCTATACGTTTGTGAAACTCAAGAATTGGGAAATATCGTACGTACTTCCTAAGGGAGTTTCCTCATATGAAGATAATAATCTCGATGAGATCATCTCTGAAGTCTGTTGGTCTCACAAGTTCAATATCACTGATGTTCCGTTTAAGAAAGTATCAGGTTTTTTGGGTAGCTTTTCTGCAATCACTTTTATTGGATTCTCTATCGCAGACAGTTATAGTCTCAGTTCGAGCTGCATCAATAATATTATTTGTTTTTCTTAAAGCTTCTAACCTTCTCATACTCTCTTTATCTTGAATGTGAATACTGTCATTGCTTTATTTTTAAGATCTTGAACCTTTCTTTTGATCGAGCAAAAGAGAAGTCCAGTACTGTATCCTGAATTACACCTACTTTTTGGTAATCTTTCAGAGGCCGGAGATTATATAACGAGAATGATCACCTCTGAAGTCTGTGGTTCTCAGATAATGAACTGGACCCAGAAGTGAACGAAGTTGCGGAGTTGGTAGCGCATCACCACGCTAAGCTGAAACTACCGAGTTCGAATCTCGGTCCCGTCTCCCATTTTCATTCATTTTCTGGAAATGCAAACCAGTGACAAAACGCCGTGAGTGAATGAAATTTAAGACAGAATTTTTATAGGTCTAAAAATTTGATAATATTATAAATATAAAAATGACTGACGTGGACAGCATAACAACATTTCTTGATATTATCTTTTGTGTCTAACAATCGATTATCAGTTTGTTTGAGTAGCAACAGGAATGTATTACGGTTACTGTATCTTTTTTTCAATGAAAGTGAAGAAATTTCACATCTAAAATTGATATAAAGATTCCTGTCCCGGAAACAGTGGGTATCTCTCCAGATCCTACACTGAATGCTCTTCACGCAATTCTCTCCGTCCACACGCAATCCCAACGCGTTGATAACGCGTGCTCGGGTCATGAACCGCCATTCCATATCTCCACAGCGCACGCCAGTCTCTGTGGTCCGCTTCGCCTCTCTGAAGTCCCTCTAGCACTAGCAGTGCCTGTGTGAGCGGCTGCGTTCATTACAAACCCTTGCGGGCAGCCAATGGGTTACAGGTGTGGCGGTGATTGTGCGGTCGCTTTAGAGGTGAACTGCTGACCCGTGGTAGGAACATTGACCTGGTCTCTCAGATGGCTGTCTTCCCACCCGACCACTCAATGCTGCGGTTGGGATAACTGACTTTGATGGCGTCTCTAGAAGGGAACTGACCTTCGTATAGGTGGTGCTTCCAGTCCAAGAGTGCATTGATCTGAGAAAGTTGTTTGAAATAATTACAAATGAGCATATAAATAGTATATATTTTGGCGGTTACACGTTTTTTTTGTTTGTTTTTTCTCCTCTATAGAGAAAATAATTAATCGGTCAGAAATAAACAATGAAAAGTCCCACCATTTGTGCAATAACTTCACCCAAAATAAATAAATATATAACCCAATTCAAAAATATATATTGGGGATGAAAGAGTAAGATATAGAGAAAGAGGAGGACAATTTCATTAATATCATATTCCCAGTCTTCAAGGCTGAAAGCAAAAATGCTTGATTCTTCGTCCATCAAAACTACCATTGATAATAAAGGGGATAGAGGGAGACTCGTGGACCACCGAAATCTTCTTGGTGAGTGAAGTTTTAGCTATTATGTTTCTTTCTGAAACAATATAAATTCCCTATGTTGTATACTCAGCTTCCAAAACCTCGCTGCACCCAAAAAGAAGAGACAAATTTTGATTATTTTTGGAGTCAGGTAGAGAGTACTACACAAACGAAATGATAAAACTTTCACATTTCTAAGTGCAATGTTCACTAAATTACGCGTCCAAGCAAAGTTAATTTTGTTATGACGTCATGTCGAAATATCGCTGCAGGATAATGTAGTGGTCCATTTCAGCCGTTTTCATCTGAGTACTTATTAGACTAAGACTTAATCGTAAACTTCTCGCTAATTAAAATCGTCAGTAATAAGACTTACATGTTAATGCAGAATTGTGATAACGTTTGGTGGAACTAGAGACGAGCCAGGATCGATCCCGATACTCTTTGTTTGATTGAAGGGGTGGGTGTTGACCAATACACTACCCGTTCGTCTTCCACTGCTGTACATCATTTCCTCTCAGACCGACTCGTCATCATTTTCACCTGATCGAAAGTTATCCCATATCTTCTCCACCTGTAGGTACATGGAAGAAATATCTCCTTTTCTTACTCCAAAATTTCCTTTCCATGTTGTGGAAAGGATATTAGGTCGCTAGAATTTCACTTTCTCTTTTCAACTCTGCAATTTCTCAAGAAAATGTAGTAAAACCATTGCCACTCACGCCAGTATTGCAATTGGTACAGGACACTGTAATAATCATTTATGGTATAGGAATGTATGGGCACGTATTGAAATTGAAAATGTCAACTAGGATTTTTCAAGCAAAATTTTCAATTTTAATTATTCGTATTTCGAAAAAAATAACACCTATCGTTCATTTCTATACGTCAAAGTAAATTTTGAGTTTTTTCATATAGATCAGAATGAGACACAGGGCATTTTTATAGAAGTAAGTGAGTTGTATATTAAATTCCATTAAATACGGTTGTGTTCATTAATTCCAGTTTTTCTGCGGATTTCCTTTGGGTTTTTTAAAGCGGATGTTTTTATAAAGACTCGTTAGGCTCTTTTGCCTAGAGACGGCAACAATTGATAATATTATTAGCGAATTTAATGTTATTTAATAGTTACGAATTATCAACAATTTCCGAATGATTTATAGCTTGATAATAATACGTACTTGTGAAATGACTTTTCTATGTTTTATTTAATACAATATTTGTTGGTATTTGTTAATACTATAACACGTGTCGAACTATTTTTATCGTTAGGAGTATGTTGAAATGTTAAATCCTCCTCCGCCTTAAAACCCTTGATCGGAATTGATGGGATGATCCCTTGCTTGCTTCCGGAGAGTAAATTAGTTTATTGCCCTACATTTTTGTCAAAGTTTATTAACTTATTTATTTACTTTTTAATAGACGCATCTACAAACGATTTAAACCATTAGAGAGATTTAACAATCGTAGATTACGTTTTCTGTCCGTCTCAATCACCTCTCCGGAAGTTTTTAATAAAACTCTCCGAAAACGACAATTGAATCTTTCCATCACTGAACTGGAAAGCTGCGAGATAGATTTAGGAGGGTAGAGCGTCTGACGAAAGTTATCCATGGTTGGATTAGGTTAGAGAGATATTAAAAAGACACCCGAAGGAAAGAAAGAGGATTGAAATATTAATGAAGGAATATATTTTGTAATATATCTTCACCTGTACACTATTGAAAAAAAATACCACATTCCGTGTCAGGTATGTGAAGAATATATTTTTAGATTTTTTAAGCAAATCATTCCCTCATAATCTTAAATTTTTCAAATCAAACCTCGTTATTACTTTAATCCCAGTTTGTTTTTCTTAACATTCTTCAATTGTCAGGATGCCTTTTCTTGATTTAGCATATAACATGTGTCACAGGTAATGCAGCTTAAATATCATCTTTATGGATATAATACAAAATCATATTTATAGATATGTACTATTAAAATAATGTATTTCCATCATCACATTTACAAAAGAAGATACAGTTTAAACTTCTGGGAATGCTGACCAATACTCAGTACTGGTTCAGTTACACGAATAAAACATAATTGTATGACAAAAATAATAATAAGTCCGTTTCACCAGTAAATTTTTTTGCAGTCAACATACCGCTATCTGTGGCGCATGTATGGAAATTTACTTTTATCTATTAGGTTAATTAACAAAACCATAATTTCTTAAATAATACGCCGATAAATACAAGACACATTCAAATTAATTAATTAATTTGTTTAGGAATAAATAAGAATAACTTTAATTTGTAGTCTGTGAAAAACAAATAAACAAAATCTTACTTCTATACGTCATATGTGTATAAATAGAATACAGACATAAACGTTACATTTGCTGATGACAATTGAAGTCAAATTCATTTGTAATTAGTGTAAATGATGACACAATTTGTTTTAAATGATTTTGTGTGCTATATTTAACTTTATACCTTGCTTAAGTAGCTAATATCAGATGTCCTTAATAGTCAAGACTTTAGCATTTTACTATATTGTTTCAGTTTATTGCTGGATTTAATTTCAACTGATTAAACAACTTAGGTCCTATGTATTGATGGTTTGTATGTGTTCCAATATTTGAAACGTGTAGTCAAAAATCCACTGTAATAAATTTTGAATGTAACAATGTGCCTTTTCAATACTATTTCATATTCACAGAACACATATTGCTTTGCCTCCGTCTTTTCATTAAACCATGTTTCATTATATCGGGTTATTAATCTTAGAATGCCCGTAATAACGCTTTACGAATCGTATTTAATTTTCAATTACTCTCTCTGCACAGTCCGTTAGCTTCAATTAAAATGATACGTGTATCGCGGGATTTTGTTCTACACTTCGTCTTTTAGGCGGTGGTTCTACACCAGCGCTCCACGTTAATCCCCGGAATATTCAGGAACTCGTTTGACACACGTTTTTTAAACCCATAAAAATCAAAATGTAAAAACACGGCAGCGGTCGAGCGCGACGGTTTCGTGATTTATGCATCTCACCTAAAAAATGTGAAATATCTTTCTCAAAATGTCCGGTGACCGGTAGATAAAAGTGATGTAAAGAATTTTATGGAAAATTTACTAGAAATCAAAGTAAACTTCCATCACTTTCGTGATTTCAAAGTTGGTCCTATTTTGTAAATAAGAGTTTTCTCCATAAGACGCAATGTACTTCACCATCAATTATAATTGCAATTATTTAATTTAAATGGTGGGTGAAGTATGTTTTTCTAACGTTGACCCACAATAAATACATGTTACTCTGTTCATTTACACAGATTTAAGATATTTTAGTGATTTAATTCTACCTAAATCATCGTCTATCCAATTGAGTACGTTCGACACAATTACTTTTTCCTTGAAATGTCTTTTCACTCCTCTCACATTGATGATAACTCTCGTAACTCTTCCCTCGTATCCTCCACACCAACATCGGTTCAGCAAACGAACATCTCTCCTTCCCAATTCCTTCTCCTAAATCGTGAAAATAAGATATGAAATAAACATATCAAAATATCTCATACTAATTGTAGGTCAACTCGTACAATTAAAGCGCTCAGAACATTGAATGGCCGATAATAAATTTGCTATTGCGATCGCTCTCCAAAATTATGTTTGTCTTCTAGATCCATGCGTTCTGAAGTAATATCATTTCAGATCATAGAACATTAAAAATCCTACCAAATTATACCCTCATATAAATCAAATTCAAATAGAACTAAAATCCTACTAAATTCTATTAAATAACGAAAGTTTCATCTAAGATAACCAGCATAAATCCAACAAAGAAATACAAGGAAATTTAAATAAAAGTGATATGGTTGTTTAATTGTGTTTGCTCAGATCAAATCTACATTTAGTAACATTCATGAGTTTGAGAGCAGGTTTTTTAAAGTTAAATAGGTCTAAGTATTATATTTCAATCACTTTTTATGTACATTTCGGTTGTATTTTATTTTTCAAATTTGTATATTCTTGTGTTATCAATTTTTTTTCTCATTCTTGTTCGTCCGTTAAAATTACAACTTCTTACAAAATGACCCTGACTCTAGAATGTTGGAATCTACTAGTTACAATAACTTCATATTTAATTGTGTATGTGTAATTTCATCATCATCTTCGATGATTTTTATCCTTACTTTAAAAATCATGTTTAATATCTAATTAATATGTTTATCTTCACAAATATGAACAATCAGGTTGATTCGTAAAAAGTGATACAAAGAATGCTTCTGACATACGTCGTTTGCCCCTTTTGCTATTGAAATCAATGAATTCTACAGAATATCGATAATAACGAAAGAAAGAATACAACTCAATTGTATCTGGAAACGTAGATAATAGTGATATGTTCCTTTTGTTATATTTTCTGAGAAATAAAAATAAACTTTTTTTTGTAACGTTACTCTCTGAGCGCATTGTTTCATATGTTGCACGATTACAGCCAAGCGTTGTATCTCGCATCAATACATCTCTTACGGACGTAATTTATTTATTAGTTTAAAATTATTGAAGATATCATTAGAATTAATATTTAGTGTTCCTTTATATCAAATTGCTTTCTATAATGCTTGATTTCCGATTGACGACTAAAAATAGTATAATAGAGCTGAATATCATTTTAAATTGCAACAAAACAGCACAGCAATTGATGCCAATGAACTTGGAGTTCTTTGCGCTACTGAATAAAATTCAGAGGTTATAAGAATAATTATAAGTAATTCCTAAATGAGTATCTCATGAAATTAATTCGATATTTTGCGATGATATTCAAATTCTGTGTTTAAACAATATCAATTTTACAGGAAGAAGAATTTTTTTTCTGAGAGTTTAATTCGTTTTATATTCCCTAGGACAGCGTTGTGACGCAACGAAACTTGATATGTCATTTAAATATATAGAATAATAAACTTTATTGTATATTAACATAAATAATATTTTTGGTTATGGAAGTCCAAGACGTGTATACAAAAAATTTACATAATATTTATTTAATAGTGGCGTAATAAAACATTTTATCTCGTTACGATTTAATAGGGGTATGTTCGCCAGGACTAGTGTTCTATTTGTCCGCCAAATATGAAAGCAATTTCAAGTTTGCCTACGATTGGTCGAACGAATATGAGGAGCTTTTTGCTCGTCACAGAGGCGTGGCATTGCAAACTAAACAGATCCAAATCTCGAAGCGCGCGGCACTTGGAATATTTTTCGTGAGTCTATTTATTATTCCAGTAGGGCAGAAAACCTTGTCAAAGTTGAGTAAAGAAAAAAACTAAGCTTATGTGAATAATAATATATATTATCCATTGAAAATTCTGCTTTCATCTTAAATATATAGGCAACGTAGTTTTCCCCTTTTGAAATTACCACGTTACACTAATTTGGTGATATACATCGTTAACATTGCTGTCGCTGGTTATTCTCGTATTTAATATTCCAGGAGTGTACATTAATTCCATTCCCCATCCTGATCCGGATCTTTCTCGGTTTTCCTTCAAGTAGAGGTGATTTTGTATATAGACTCGGTAGGTTCCTGCGTAGGAGCACCGGTCTATTTTAATAATTAATCTCGAAACTAGAGGTATCTTAAGAGTTACGATTCGTAAAACAGAATATTCCGAATAATATATAGTTCGATAATAATACGTATTTGTGAAATATCTGTTTTGTGTTTTTTTAAAATAAAAATATGTTAATATTCCGTTGATACTACAACACGTCGCTAACTTTTAATTTTTATCTACTCATTAGTGAAGTTGAAATGTTCAATCCACCGGTGCCTTAGAACTCTTGATCGGAATTGATGGAATGGTCCATTGCTTGCTTCCGGAGACTAAATTAGTTTATTGTCCTCCATGTGATCATACACAGTTTTTAACTGCATTTTTGACAATAAAAGTTTATTATTATTGCTTTGTTACTAATTTATATACGCATGAGTACATTCAACATGAGACACACTTTCTTGTCCACTTCATCCTCTTGTTTTTACTTCATCCACGTGATTCTAAACAAACATTTCAGTCCCCTCGAATCAACTTGTCTGAAAGTTGTGACTGGGGGCAAGAATCAAACATGTTTGCACTACTACTTAATAATATGTTTGTCAAAAAAAGTAATATAAACTGCGTGTGACCACGAGGAGGGCAATAAACTAATTTACTCTCTGGAATCGAGCAAGGGATGTATTCCATCAATTCTGATCAAGAGCTTTAAGGAAGAGGCGGATTGAACATTTCAGCTCCTTAGATAAAAATAAAAAGTTAGCCACGTTTCCTATGTCAATAAAATATCAACAAAATTTTACTTAACATAAAAAAAAAATATTTCACAAGTACGTATTATTATCGAACTATAGATTAATTAGGTTACATTGAAGGAAAATAGGAGACGGGACAGAGTTTCGAAGTCGGGAATTTCAGGTGAAAGCGCTGATGCGCTTACCAACCGCGCCACCCTGTTCGCCTCTGGACCAAATCTACCATTGACATTCGACTCCCGTGTTTGTAATAGTGTTTGAAAATCGTAAGTATCAAAATAACACTAAATTCGAGATTTACTATTTCAATAGAGAAGAGCCTAAAGAACCTACAAAAAATCCACCTCTACGCGAAGGAAAACCGGAGAAAAACCCGGGACAGGATGGGATGCGTACTTCGTATAAATTTGATACAACATTTATTGAAATTCAATTTATGTACATGCCTCGTTGCTCCTTCGTATCAAAATGAGTTATTAAGGATCGCGTCGCGTCGCCTTTTTCCACTTTTGTAGCTCTCGAGTTTCCATCCCAGACACTCCTTACGTCTGAATTCATCATAACTCAGGCGTCCATACTAAATATGCTCTCATGAAATGCAAAGTAACCGCAGATGATGAGGGCTGGGGCATTCGGTCTTCTCTGGACGAAACCCGGCATGGCGGAGAAAGCTTTTCCGCATGCCTCAACACCCAGAACAGTGACATCAAATGCGAGATTTAGTGGACAAAATTCTCTTCTTTTTTTTCTCAGTCGTACTTCTCTGAGGTGCGTATCCTAAGTTATAAATTGTAAATTGCAAATTCATTACGTTAGAGTTAAAAGCAATCACAATATCAACGAGCTTGAGCACCACTATGGAAACATCAATTTTTTAATTCCATTTTATTATTATATTTTTTTATTCCTTTTTTAGTCCAGCTATACTTTCATACGATTATGGTTTTCATCCAAATATACTATGTATCTTGTTATGTACATTGTTCATTTGTATTTAAATAAAACATTTTTTGCGACTTTGCAATTTGAAACATTTAACTCTGTAATAGGTTTAATTTTTTACTTTCTCATAAAAAACACTGTAATCGTGAATAAATTCGAAAGCGAGATTTCGACGGAGATTTTGGTTATCCCTGATTCAGAAAATGTGATTTTTGGCATAACAACTGTACGCCTGTCCGTCTATGCTCAGCGATTCTGAGTAAAAGGATGAATATATTTAATTCATATTTCGTATTTACGGTAGAATTCACTAGTTGTCGATGCACGTGCTATAATGATTTTTACTTTAAAACAAAGGGTATTTCACATGAAAGTCAAGGTACTCTTTCGAATATTCCCGAAAAACAGCTCCAACTGTTTTGCTTCAATTTTCTGAACGTAAAGTATGCATTACATCCGCATTAGTGGTATTTCACATGACAGGTTGGAATGGATGCAGCAAAATAAATTCTGTCTGCTGCACTTAGATAATAGTTAACTGTTTCAAGAAGCTTGAATAATATTTAGCAGTGTAAATGTACGAAGCAGATGTAGAATACACTTTTCGTAAACTGAAATGAAAGATACGATAATGATAAAATACATAGGAGGACAGCAAACGCACTGCAGATACGGAAATACAGCAATTTCTGTCCACTACGAAATTACATTTTCATAACATTTTCACGATATTTTTGTCACTCTGTGCTGCAGATGGAGAAACGTAAACGAGAAAGTAGAGGATGCAATGGTTTTGCACCACTAGTTTTCGTTGTTACAATACATTCTTAATACTACGATTCATGTTATTGTGGGAAACCACTGACCATTCTAACACACTCGAACTTGATGGGGAAAGAATGGAATGTTTTTTATCTTTTACTGAATTTATAGTGGTACTCATGAAATATTCAAGAAGTATACAGTGTTGCCACTATAGCGCTTGGAAAGTTTTGCGATAAACCAATCAGGGCGCTGCGCTATTCGCTTGTCAGCTTGAACTATGTTTCCAGAAATTTTGTCTTGAATTTGTAGCTAACTTTTGTGACTTGCCTCTGATTTTACAATTGTTCGTATCTTTATTTTTAAATTTTCGTAAGGAAGAAACTTTGCAATTCTGGATTTCAGAAATGCATTTGGAATATGCTCAAATTGGTTTGAGGTTTCCGTATGAGTTTGAGATTTATAGCGTTGAAGTTAGCATTGAGCGTTTGTTTTTCAGGGCTGTCAAAATGAACTATGTCTCTTCAGTGTTACATGATTACCACCACGGTTTTTTAGTGGCACTTTTTATTCTTAGAGTATATTAAATCTCTTTGGATATCACAGAGTGAAATGTTTGTCTCTATGAGAGAAAGGAGATTTTTTTTCAGCAACTTTTCCCCCTGTTTTGGAACCATGATCGCTTCTTGCTCCAACATTGTTCATAATCCCCTTTATTCCCTTGCACTATATATTTTCAATAATCATCTAGAGCAAACGTGATCATTTATAAGAAATATGACATGTGAATTTTATTCCATGTATATAGTGCCGTGAAGACACCTGTCAACTACGGTGTTGAGGTCGCGTAGCCCTAGGAAGTGGGTTAGTAGGTGTTGATTTAGGGGTCAATATCATATTCAATCGGGAGGCAATTGAGCGTCGGGGCAGAAGGAACCAATCACTGCGTGGGAGTTGCATCCATGTGACACCCCAGCGACCTCCTCTGTCCACCGACCATCCAGGAGCCAGAAGCTGCGTGAACCAGCGACTGCTCTTCGCTTCACGTCATTACGAGACATTAGAGAACAGCCCTACGTCATGACCTCTGCCTCTACCTCTCTTTGGAAGCCGCTCCGCGCATCTCAGTCACTTCGTAAGTATGAATAAATGAGTTGACATGACTCTGGGTTTCACTGGAACCATCTAGTCGCTTTCCGCCAATCCCCCATCCATTCCCCCCTCAAGTCGTGACTACCCCCGTGACTCGTCTCGGCCAACCAAATACGGGTCAGAGCGTGGAAGCCGCGACAATAAGTTTCGAATATTTAATTCATTTTAATTTATCAAATTGCAGTGAACATGCGAAATGTACGTCTGTCTAGTTGCAATAACCGCGGATACCTGACTGCAGCTGTAAAGCGATTGTAAGAACAAAGTCTCGAAAAGGAAAAATAACGGGGAACGTTTACTTTCTATTTTTTCTTTCTTCTAACGAGTGATGATTTTATGCACTTTTGTTGGTAGCTAGAAATGTATCAGAATGGGAGCATGATTTCTCGGATTATTTCACTAACACACCACTTTTCCTCTTCCTTTTTTCACTTGAATTTCGAATTAGTTACTTCAATAGTTAAGATTGATAAACATTATTTTCCGAATAATCTATAGTTTCATAGTAAAACGTACTTGAAAATTTTTGTTTTTGTTTTATTGAAACAAATTTGTTGGTATTCTGTTAATATGATAATACGCAGATAACTGTTTATTTTTTCTTCTCCTAGAGGAGTGTGTGGAAATATTAAATTCCCCTTTCCCTTAGGGCCCTTGATTGGAATTGATGGGACGGTCCCTTGTTTGCTTCTGGCGAGTAAATTAGTTTCTTGTCGTCCATGTGGTCATATGCAGTTTTTAATTTTTGCTTTTTTGACAATAAATTTATTGCATATATTTCTTCCGTGTACCCTACACGTGGAGAAGATACTCGTATGCGATAACTTTCGGTCAGATGAAAACAACAACAACAACAACAACAACATCGAAACGGGAATCGAACCCGGGACTTCCGCTTGATCGCAGGGGTGTTAACCACTACACCTTCCGCAACTGCGCACCATTTCCACCCAGACACATCCTCATGTGGGAGATAAATGAACCAGGCGTCATACAATGAAGTGTGCACTTTATTACCGGTTTCACACATATCTACGTGATAAGGTTCGTTATGCATATATTTCTACACGTGGAGAAGATATCAGGTAACTTTCGATGAAAATCATCCGACTGATATTTATCACAGTAACTTTATTGTTACCTAAAAGTCCTTTTACCCAGATTATGAGCTATTTATCACAAAACACGAGTATATACTCTTCGCCGATAAAGTGTCGTAAGTCTTGCATTATTTATTGAATTCGTACAGGAGAAAATAAAATGTCTCGTCTACTGCCGCAGCATCTTCATCTCCCAAACCCAAACAAGAGTCAGACGCCGGAGGGGGTGGCGACGCCGCCAGCGATGGGGAGTCGGCTGGCGCAGTGGAGACGAAAGGCGCGAGGCTGGTGCGCGAACTGCGCCAACGCGCTGGCGCCGGCTCCCTCGTCTTAGCGCCAGCCGCGCCCTGCGGCGGTCGTCCGCGCCAGTTGGACACGGCGTTGGCGCAGGAGCGCGTGGTGCTGCAAAACGCTTTGGCCAACGCTGTCGGCTTCGTGGACCAAGCACGCGACGAGATCGTGAGTCATTGGGAGAGTCTCGAGCGAACGCTCGCCGAATAACGAATACCCCCCTGCTAGCTCAGCTTATAATAATAATTTATTAAACTGCAAGTGAGCAATGCTCGGTGGCAGATGGAAAACATAATAGACTCAATAAGAATACACATAATATGATAATGTGAAATTTAAAGAAAATAAAAATAGTCTTCGCTTGTATATCTATAAAATACACACACACTGAATAAAATGCTTAGAAAATTAATGCACAATAAGCGAGAAGGATAATACACCTAAAAAA